>JAWNNP010000747.1:0-123396 GCA_035044805.1 Leucophenga maculata
TTTTAGATACACATAAAAACTGTCAATTCACGGCTTATGCCGATGATGACACAATCATTTATAAATTAAACAAAAAACAAAATGCTCTTAATATAGACCCCTTGCTACTCGATATTAAGCAGTGGTGTAACTATTCTGGAGCATCGCTATCAGTGAGCAAATGCAAACATCTCCATATCTGCAGGAAAAAACGATGCAACATTACTCTGCAATCTACTCTACTCACTCAAAATACTTGGAATCACAATAGACAAAAGTTATAGATGGAACAAACACATTGACAATCTCACACTGCAACTCGCCAAACGCCTTAACATAATCAAATGCCTCTGTAGCCACAAATTTAAATGTAACATAAACACAATACTCTACGTTGTTAAATCTATAAGAATGTCAAAAATTTACTTTGGAACACACCTATATGGAAAAGCCCCCAAATCAGTCATAAGCAAACTTAAAACAATATATCACTCAGCTGTAAGAGTTACATTCTGCTCCATTCGCGCAACACCAACCAACAATTTACTTTTCGAAGCAAATATACTCGCAATCGAGTTTAGAATCATTTATGCAGCCCAAAAGAACTTTAAAATTATTATAAATTCTAAACAATCATCCATAGAAACAATTTACAACAAAATAATAAAAGCAAAAAAAACACCTAAGTTCCCCTCCACCCTACATGACACGATAGACCTTTGCAAGCAACTACTAATTCAAATAGCACCTATGATACCAAAGAAAGAAAAATCACCACACTGGCTAAGCAACAAATCTCCCATTGATACCTCATTACACTCCAATGTTAAAGCAAACACAATTTAAATTTTTTGTATGAAATTTTAATGCGCTGCGCCAGTTTTTGATTTGTAACTCATACAAATATTGTTGGCACAAAATGCCCTTTGGGGGGAAGAAAGGTGATGAAATAGGGAACATTTTGGGGTATTTAAAAAAAATCGAAGGGGCCATAAAGGGTTAAAAATTCAAACAAACTTTTTTTTTTAAATTTTTTCTATGAAATATTAATTTTAAAAATGTTTACGATAAACAGTTTTCAAGTTTAAGAAATTGTGCACAAAAAAGTCTGTTGGTTTTTTAAAATTCGTTCATTCCTTTAAAAGTTATGGGGATTCGAAAATTTTGTTTTAAAAAACTTTGACCTCCGACAGTATGGCAACCCTGGAACACACGGACCCAAAATCATATTTTTAGGCCCTGTACCGAAGGTACAAGAGCCTATTGGTTTTGTGCAAATGTATGTAACAGGAAGAACTAATTGTCGGAGACCCCCCAAAGTTACCCCCATTATGGTCAGGAGTGATAGAGGAGTCGATATAGCCATGTCCGTCTTTCCGTCCGTCCGTCCGTCCGTCTGTATGAACGAAAGGATCTCGGAAACGGTAATAGATAGAGACTTCGTGTTTTTTGCATTCGACTAGGACTGCTCCGAAATTTCACAAGTTTATTTTAAAATTTTGTCCCAACACCCCCCCCCCCCCCCTTCTTCCCCATAAAATCACCCCTTAGGGTAAAAATTTCTTCGGCACAAAAAAAATTTAGTACACCAGTATAAAGTTAACGTCCTTCTAAACCAAAATCAAAAAAGTTCATCAAAATCGGATAATAAATGACGATTTTATAAGCAATTGAATTTGAACGACCCCCCTTTTCTTTTCATTCATATTCGCGCAGTGAGAAGTGGTCATGTTTTTGGTCATAAGCTCGGGAAACATTTAATGTGTTTGTTAGGCGACCTGAACTGGTACAGGGCCTCTTACAGTCGGTTACGCCTGACTGTATTTTCTTACTTGTTTTTTTAGTTTTCACATATACTACAAGATATATAATTGTCAGAAAAAATGGAGAATTTTTTTTTTAAGTGGCATTTATTTCAGAGAATGCCTCATATCCTCAACAAACTCCCACCACCAACTTGTACAAACTGCAACACAGCACTTACGCTTCCACATATACTAGTTGATTGCCCACTTTAGATTAGAGAAAGATACATATACCTAAAAACAACAATAACTGAAATAACCTCATTCGACAATAAACATAAAACAATAGACTTCTTCAAAGCCATAAACATATACCAATTAATTTAAGTACAATGTCTCGTGTAAATAGATAGGATATGATAGTTTAAAATAATAGCATTTAAGTACTCATAAACATAAACACTACAAGCTTAATGCCTCAGCTGATATTGCTTAGTATTTAAGTTAGACGTAATTTAAATTCCGCACTAACTTGTAAATAATAATAATAATAATATTCTATAAACTTATTAGATACAACATCAATATGTTGGACTTATTTTCTACAAACTTATACCCTATAAGCTCCCTATATGACTACAAACTTAAATATCTACAAAACTCTGTGCGCTCTTTTATAGGGGCGTCACACTCCCCCCTTTCTTCGATTGGAATGAGTCCAAAATGCTCCTTTCTCTAGGCTTCAACCAGAATGCCTTCCATACCCCGTACTTTCCTCTGCAGATTCCTGCTTTTCCATCTCACTTCTTTGAATTTATTCAGGAAACTGTAAAAAAAAACAACATTAGTTCTTCGGTTGATGCTTGCAGACTAAGTACTAAATCAACATCAAATTGCATGCAAAGCGAGGAAAAGAAAAATGAACATGATAAGGGAAGCGAATTAATTTGACTCTAGGCTGTGAAACGGTTTTGTCTCGCCTATATAGACTCTGCGCGTCCTGGTTTCTAAGTCCCGTTTGACCTTCAGAATTACCGGGGATATGAACTCACTACTCGGAAAGGACCCTCATGCCGCGGAGTTAGCTTTGCTGCAAACTTGTACACCGCTCGTGATAATACATGTTGTTTTACCATGACCAAGTCTCCCAGTCGTGGCCTCCATTCCCGCTTCCGTACATTAAAATGACTTGCTTGAGTCTGAGCAGCTTTTTCCATATTCCCACGGACCAGCTCAAACGCCTCCTGCAGCCTGTTTGCTTTGTCCCGTGGTGTTTCCTCCATGATACCGGACCCTGGCGTCACCTCGTCATATAGAGCGTGAGGCAACCTGAGTTCTCGCCCCATCATTAAGAAAGCAGCGTTGTGTCCAGTGGATTCTGACACACTACTGTTAATTGCAAGTATCAGTTCCGGGAGCAACTCATCCTATTTTGACTGGTCCTCTCCGACAAATTGCGCGATCATCGTCTTCACTGTCCGATTTACTCTTTCCGTTGGGTTCTCCAGGGGCATATAGGGCGCGGTTAGTTGGTGCCTTACCCTTAACCACTGCATGTACGTCTCGAACTTCCTGCTCGTGAACTGAACCCCGTTGTCTGAAATCACTACCTTGGGTACCCCTCCTCTTGCCCTTGATCAGCGTGTCAGTGGTAGCCTTCCTTTCGGTACGACTTCTACCCATTTCGAAAAACGGTCGAAAAAGACCAACAACATATTATTCCCGTGCTTTGATCGTGGCAATGGCCCCACGAAATCCATACAAATTGTCTCTCACGGTGCCTGGGCCACCTGGGCCGGGACAGCCATCTTCCTTACCAAAAGCTGCGACATGCCGGTATAACTGCCCATTTTCTATGGTATAGTCCGGGTACGTCTCTGGGCTATTTTTTACTTCTGATTTTCGTCGCTCCACCCACTGACACCTTATCTGCTCTTTGACCGTTATCCTGCCGGCTGTGTCGCTAGGTTGTCTCGACAAGGTATCCGCTACGATGTTTAACTTCCCCCGTCAATACTTCACCTCGAAGGTATATGCCTGGAGTTCTAATGCCCAGCGTGCAATCCTCCCGGTTAGACTTTCGATGGAATTTAACCATTTGATCGCCAAACTACGAACTTATATCCCTCGAGATACATTCGCATTTTCCGAACGCCCCACAATATCACCAAGCATTCCTTCTCCGTGGCAGAGTAGTTTAGTTCTTCTTTCCTCGCTTTTTGCTAGCGTATGCTATCACCCGTTCCCTGTCATCACACTGCTGGGTCAATACTGCTCCCAGTCCGTAATCACTGGCATCCGTTTGCATAGTGAATTGTTTGGTGAAGTCCGGACATGCTAAAACGGGTGCTGAGGTTAACAACCGTTTGAATTCCTCAAACGCTAACTGTTGCTCCGCCCCTCAATTAAACATCCGTCCTTTCTTAATGACTCCGAACAACGGCTACCTCCGTGAATCCTGGTATAAATCTTCTATACCATGACGCCACGCCTAAAAAACTTCTCACCTCCCGGATTGAGGAGTGCGGTTCCAGATCTACTACTGCTGCGATTTTCTCGGGGTCGGTGTGGATTCCTCGTTCGCTGACGATGTGCCCTAAATACTTTAACTCCTTTTTAAAAAACTGGCACTTTTCTACGGTTATCCTCAAATTAGCCCTGCGTAGGCGTCGGAACACTTCCTGCAACTTCTCAAGATGTTCTTGCTTCGTCCTCCCGATAACTACTGTGTCGTCCAAGTAGGCAAATGCCGGTGCTGTGTGTAAGCCGAATGGTATTAACCGCCATTGAAATAGTCCTCTTCCAGGTACAGTGAACGCGGTGAACTTCTTGCTGGTCTCCTCCTTTGCTATCTGCCAGTACACATTCTTTAGGTCGATGGTGCTGATGGAATTTGCCTCCTTTAGCTGGTCCAGTATGAAGTCCATACGTGGTATCGGGTATTCGATTCGACGTACGTACTTCTTCTTCTTGACCTGCACTATTGGTGAGCTGTATTCGCTGTGTGACGGCTGTATCTGGACTATCCGGAGTAACTCATCGATCTGCTCATTGATCACTGCTTGCATTGCCGGGTTTCGGGGGTAATACCGTTGTTTCAGCGGCCGATTATCCTTCATTTTGATTCTATGCGACGTTATTGTGCTCGTACCCTTTATTTCCTGAAATCTTTCCACTTCTTTGACAAGAAACTTGGTTATCTCCGCTTCGCTGGGTTCTCGTCTTTCGGTATGGGTTACTCCAGAAGCTGCCTCCTTTTCTCGTTGTTCCATCGGACATGCCGGTCCCAACCTGATTTGTTGACCCCCACAGCTAAACCTAGCTCGTGCGTCTACCAGGAAGTCGATGTTACTCCTGATAGAATCAAAAACGATGTCTGGCACGTTTCTCCACCAGGCCGTACCGTTGTGTTTAGTACTTGAGTAACCATCCGATCTGTGCCGTCCGCCAGATGAACGGGATATGCTTCCTCCACTATTTCTTCCTGCCGGGGATAATCTGAAGCGAACTCCTGACTCACGAAGCTTCTGGTTGCCCCTTTGTCGATAGTGGCTTTGACCAGTTTCCCCGCTTTTATCACTTCTGCCGTGAGCCGTCGCCCGTCGAATCTTAGTGGCTGTTGGATAGGCGAGTTTCTGGCACCATGGCTCCGGTGTCGTCTCGCCCTAGCTCCGGAGCGGCGTTGTTTCCCGATTCCCGGTATTACACCGAGTCCTGTTTCGCCCACAGCGTTCACACCTCCGCACCGGTGGATTTCTGCATTCACGTTGCATGTGTCCTTTTTGTTCACACCTCCAACACCGGATCTGGTCTCTGAGCCCCCTGCTCTGGGAACGGTAGCCGGAGTATTTCGTGCTCGCCGAGTGCCAGCCCGAAGAATCTCCAGCTCCCCTGCTAACGTTAACAGCTCAGCCAGGGTTGAGAATTCTCTCCTTTTGACAAATAGTTGGATGTCAATGTGCCTGTTGCGGTAGATTCGCTCCACCGTATACCCCGCTGTTCCACCGTATACCATACATGTCTCATCATGGTCTGGAGTGCCAGGACAAATGGCTTGAAGCTCTCGTCTCACGGCTCCGGTTCTGATCCTCCAGCGTCTCGTAGAAACATTCTGGTAAGAAGAACTATAGAAACGCTCTCCGAAACTCATCCCAACTGCTCCACTCCTGCTTATTGTTCCGCCACCAGGTTAACGCGGTCCGTCGCAATAACTCCGGCATAGCCCTTACGATGCTCAATGACTGCATCCCATGCGCCTCGGCCAGTTCCTCCAATCTTTCCATGAATTCGATAGGGTCACCTGCTCCGTCGAATTCCACACTCCACTTTCGCACCCTATCCATTATTTCTCCCGGGCTACACCTACGTTCCTCAGTTTCTCTCTCCCGTGCCATCCTTGTGCCGTGGGCTGGTCCATGGATAGCATCCCCATGTATCCTATCCATGGTCAGCGGCATCTCTGTGTCCATCCTCTCTAGTCCTAACTCGGCTATGTCGCTCCTGAAGCCGCAGGAGGACGTTACCACAAATGGTAGTGGTGGTGCGGACGAACTGTTCCTGGTATGTTCCCGAGCGTACTCCCGTAATCTCTGCATCACTCGTTCCTCGTGTTCCCCATCGCGGATGAACCTTGAACACCGCTTACGGAGCACCGCGACTGTGCCGATAGGGTCTAACCCATACTCGTCTGCAAATACCGTTAGTATCTCCGCCCGCGTGTAGGAAATCCACGCTGTTTGAGCCTTTTCCAGCCCTATCTTTAACTCCATCGTAGGTTTCTCCTTTTCGCCACTCATCATGTCTACCCTATTAATTAATCTAAATTAAAGTAATACTTAGCTTTTATATGAAGCGGATGTGCGTTTTTTGTTGATCCGTCAGCCAAGGTCCCTGCTCGGGCGCCAATGTGACGACGTCTCTGGCTGGGGTATCCTCAGTGGGTGTCCAGAGTCCGTCACGACAGAAATTTATAAAAAAAGTCGCGTCCTGGGCCTAAATGAATAGCTAAATAAGAACTCAATATTCTAAGATTTAACTAACAAGTTTTATTCTTATACTTCTGTGACCTAAACTTACGGAATATACCTTAAAGATTATGCTGAAAAGGAAAAGGGTTATTTCATAAATGTCCAGATTCCCGTGGACACTCTCTACGGGTGTGCAGACTCCTGTGGACACTAAGCTACGACTGTCCAGATTCCTGTGGACACTAATCTACGACTGTCCAGATTCCTGTGGACACTAAACTACGACTTTCCAGATTCCTGTGGACACTAAACTACGACTTTCCAGATTCCTGTGGACACTAAACTACGACTGTCCAGATTCGTATGGACACTAAACTACGACTATCCAGATTCCTGTGGACACTAACTACGGCTGTGACGACAACAAACAATTACCTGACCAGTACTTACATTCATCTCTGGTGTCTACTCCAATCCTACTGCGTCGCTGTCTTCAGGCTGCTAATCCCAGCTGCTGTCCTCCGCGAAAGATGACTGGTCGCTGTGCCAGTCAGGCGAAAACAAATTTTGCTGCTAGTTTACTTGCTTAACTGCAACTTTGAGAATTGCGTAGGACAGCGCTGTCCGTTATCCACTGCGCTTTGTTGTTGCCTAAACAACTGTTGGCTGCATTATTTTGTTGTTGCCTCCGCTGATCTGCTCGCTATTGCGATCTGTTGTTGTTGTGCTGCAGCTAGTAATTGATATTTTCGGCCTGTTGTTCCCGTTGCGCTGCAGTCCTCGTCTGCGTTTGTTATTGTTGCCGTTTTTTTGCCTATTGCTTGCAGTTTTTTTTTTTATATTTCTTTGACTACGATCTAATGTCTTATCGCCTACAAATTCATACCCTACCAAATCAATATGTTAGACTTAATATCAATAAACTTATTACATACAACATCAATATGTTGGACTTATTTTCTACAAACTTATACCCTATAAATTCCCTACATGACTACAAACTTAAATATCTACAAAACTCTATGCGCTTTTTTATAGGGGCGTCACAATACTATAAATAAAATAATGAAGAAATATAAAAAAAAATCTCCAAATGGATTAATAGATCGTGGAATATTAACCTTGCTTACTGCATTAAGTTCAATACGAAATCTTAGCCACGAGGAAGCTCCTCGTCCCATTCAAGTTCAAACAGCCGTGATTCCTGCATAAAAATTTTGCCTAATACAATTAATTCTGGTTATACCACTAGTTTCGTAATTACTTCAGAATTACACTCCGATTCATAACGAAATTTAAACATATCTTCCTTGGCATCCCTTCGTTGCTGGAAGCATCACCTAAAACCTGCTGCAAATTCGATCGCCACTTATGCAACTCATACCTACCCAAATTCAATAGTTCAGTCACTCCTCACTTCAACTTTATTAACTCTTCTACACTATTTGAGCCAGATAATAAGTCATCCAAATAAAAACAACTTAACAACGCTTTATAGCCTACTGGATACTTTTCTTTATATCTGCGAAATAGTGCAGGCACCGCACAGCGCGGAACTTGTGCCATAAGTAACAGTCATTATTTCGCCATAGTGTAGCTTGATAGTTGAAATCGATCGATGATCAACTAACACCTGTCTATACATTTTTGCAATATCTGCGGTCATGGCATGTTTATGGAATCTGAAACATGTCCAGACTTCAAATAAGTCACGCTGAATTGTCGGGCCTATTAACAACATATCATTCAAAGAGTGTCCATTGCTCGACTTGCACGACGCATCAAAGACCACTCTTAATTTAGTTGTCGCACTATCCGGTCGTATGACTGGATGATGAGGCATGAAATATTGAAATTTCGTAATATCATTGGGCATAACGACCTCCAAATGACCTAAATTCTTATATTCTTCAATAAAATCTGAATATTGCTCCTTCAGAGCACTGCTTCGTCCTTATTTTCTATCTAAACCAAGAAAACGATTTAAAGCAATTTTATATGTCTCACCCATTTCCATAGTGGGTTCGCGAAATAGGAGCCGTACATTAAAACGGTCAGATAACGTACGTTTTACGTTGTTCACGAAATTGTCTTCGCAGAACTTTTCTTCTGCTGTATAGTTTTGTGTTAGTGGAGGAAGCTCTTCCGTCTTCCAAAACTTTTCCACTAACTCATGCAAATCATCTATTTGCGGCAGTTCAGAATTGGTAGTCACTGAAAGCGAATTATTAATAGTTTGCTTACACTCTCCTACAACGATCCAACCGAAAACGAATTTTTGCAACAATGGAAGATTTTTACCCACTCTGATTTGACCAACTGCGAGTATGCGGAAGAACAAATCAACGCCACATAACATGTCAATCTTACCACAACTATTAAAAGCTGGATCAACTAATTTGACATTGGTTGGTATATGTCAGTCCTTATCCCGAATTGGCGTATCAGGAAATGTTGCTTTTGCAACAAAAATTGTAAGCCGCGACTTCACTACAGTATCAACCTGACCAAGCACTTCAGCTTTTGACTCACCAACCCCATTAATCGTTAACTCTTTCTTCTCCACACTGAGTTTGAGTTTATCAACTAACCCTGACGTCACAAAACTCATCTGACTTCCAGAATTCAAAACACACCGGCATTCGTGCAGCTTCCGATTGACATCCGATACTAATACTACTGCTGTAGCTAAGAAATTAGAAGATCGATTAGGCAACCATGAACTATGCAATGAACGTTTTACACCTGAAGTAGAACTAGAATCCTTTTCTGAGATTAAGCCTTCTTCATTTATATCCTTCCATGATACTCTATGCAATAATTTATGATGAGCACCTTTACAAGTCTCACAACGTTGAGCACTACAATCTTTCGTCATATGACGTTTGGTAAAACAAACTAAGCATAATGACTGCTTTTTTACCTCATGATATCTTTCCATAGGTTATAATTTTAAAAACTCCTCACAAGCAGACAACCTATGCGGGTCACCGCTATTATGGCAAGATATAAATCCATTTACAATAATAGACGTGGTCAGCATTGAACAATTGGCATTTGACTTCGCCTGCATTTTTGCCTTGAACATACTTCCATAATTCATTTCTCGATTCGCTAGATTTGTGCATCTGTTCACGAAAAACTTAGCTAATTGTTCCCAAGACGGTATTTGCTCACAGTCGAAATCATTTTCCCAACGCTCTAGGGTTTTATCATCCAATATTTCCCTATCGGAGCCTAGCGACCTCACAGCAGTTAATTGTGATGTCACATTATCCACTAATCGTCGTAGCACCCCTGAGTCAACCTGCTTAATTGCTTTTAAAGAGAAAATTTCATTTATATTAGCTTGAAAAATAATAGCACAGTTCTCAAACCTGCTTTTCCAAATCTTAATGGCCTTTTTGAAGTTCTCGCTAGTGAGTTCCAGCGACTCAATTGTATTTAGAGGCATCGAGCCTAGGCAAGAACGAAGATGTACAAATTAAGAGAGCAGATCTAGCTCCTCATCAGAATTATCCAGAGCCTGAAATGTATGAAACCAATTCGACCACTCAGTAAATTTCCCTGAGAATAGCTTTGGCAAATTTGCAGAACGCGATAGTTGAGATGAGTTAACTGGCATCCTGGCAGACTCTAACTGCATAGAGTGTCGACGACCTTGCTGTGAAAGACAACCCAATATTTTTGCCTTAACTTCGCAACTGCTCTAACACGTAACTCATCACCACCGCTAATTTGCTCAATTTCACTCTGTATTTTGCATAGCTGCACAAAACTTGACACTACCAAACTAAACTTGCTTCTAACTCTGAAACTGTCATCGACGCACAATTGTTAAATATATAATTTTTGTTTCGAGAAAGAGAATAAGGCTAGCCTTCACGAGCTGGATGCAACTCCGATTCCCTGCTACTCTTTTTTGGAACCATATTTGCCTAACAAATTTCACAAATTATCTCTATTTAAACGGTAGCAAACTTTTTGCGCGTACTGTATATGCTTGACGAATTAATAATTTTTAATTAAAACACAGTCACAAACTTCTGGCATGTACTGTAATTTCTTGTCGAATTTAATATAATAGAATGTATATAGCCACAAACTTCTTGGACGCACTGTAATTCCTTTTTTCCTTTTTCTTTAATATATTCCCGTTATTCGTCAGCAGCAACAACTTTTAAATTTACAATAGCTCTTTTCTGTAAATTATTTTTGACTCCATTATTTATTTCGCACTCCGAAATATATATATATACATACGTACATACATATATTGTTGTGTAAAGACATATATGCAAAAAATGCAACTGCACATATGTATGTATGTTAACGAGCACAATTTGTTGCTTTAATTTTGAAGGTCAACGAACCAAATATATATAATTAAGCACACACTAATCGATATTTATGCCAATACGCATATATATTATAATGCGATTTATCTAATTATTAATTGTTGTTCAGGCATGAAGCCTAAACATGTGATATGAGGCAAAACTCTCTCCGATAAGAACAACGCACACACAGTGCAGTTATCATACGCATTAGAGCTGCACTTGATAAGTGCAGCGTGTGTATTTATAATCGTCGTCTTTTTAATAGCTCCATCTAAGCGTTGTCAAGTGCTACATTGACAAGTGCAGGGACTTAATTTATGATCAATAACGATTTTAATAGCCTTTTGTCCGCGTTGGTTTAATAGTTTCTGCTACGCGTCTTTTTACATTATAAATAGTTTTAGATTCCGCTGAGACCTACAACCTCAGCGATAGCATTACAATAGTTTACAAATAGAATAAGTTTTTATGAATAAAAAGGGAGCCGCTCGCTAGAGCGGTTCAGTAGTTAATGAACACTCAAAATATACGCGTCTCATTATTGGCGCGTTTATAAATGTATCTCGTACGTACAGAGCTCTACATTTAATGGTCCTTCGAGCCGGATCTCGGTTTGACGCAAAGAAAAATATTAAGTGATATATTTTTGGTCTATCGAGTTAAAAACTACAGAGAGTCTACGATGACATCTAAAGTACCTGATGATCAAAAAGTAGACAGGGTAGTTGCAAGGAGCCTTCCGAAGTTATCAAAAGCACCTGATGACGAAGTGAAAATAAATAAACCCATCAAGGCATCAGAAATACTTGATAGCCAGATGGAAATTAAATCACAACGGAGTACCAGCCCAAAAAAAAACAAATGGTGGATCTTATGGAAAGAAGAGCTGATCGTGTAAGGCAACAAATGTGCCTAATCAAAAACAGCTTGAAAAAACCAAATGTAACTGACCTCTTAAGGAATAAAGCTATATTAAAAAGCTATTGGTCTTCATTGGAGGACAGCCTAATAAAATTAGAAGTCAACTACAAAAAATATCCATCTGATGAGATAGATATTCTCAAAGCTGAAGTCGCTGGCCTTGAGGTGCTCATTGATTTTAGCATGAAAGAGCAAGAGGAAAAACGGCCAAAGCTACGACCAAAGCTGAAGAAAATTTCATTCAGGAAAATTTCATTCCCTGAAGAAGAATATGTGGAACTGCGACGCATCGATAATGAGCTCGAGGCACGTCTGGAAGAAGAAGAACAAGCAAGGCTACGAATTGAGCTCCAAAAAATTACCTTCGGTCCCAGCAAGGAAGAAGAGGAAGAACAGGCAAGGCTACGAATTGAGCTCCAGAAAATTACCTTCGGTCCCAGCAGGGAAACAGAAGCAGGACAAGCAAGGCTTCGTGAAGAGCTCAGTAAAATTACATTTCATAAAATAGAATTTGCGCCAATGCAACTGGAGCCCACAAAAGGCGATACACCAGGTACGACGCTCATACCTCAATTGTGTAACCAACTGAAAGACACAGATTCAGTACCCTCTTTGACAATGGAAATACGACAGTCTGCCGAAACAAAACTGGCTGAGGTGCAGACAACGGCGAGTTCTTCCTTATTAATCTGGTTTTCAACAACTGCTGGTGTTGACGTAAGGTCGGAACAAGATCTTACAGATATTGATCTTGACAGCCGCCTGCCGCCGAACTATAGTCAACAAATTTCTACACCACCGAGCAACATCACTGCACCAACAGAAAAATGTGTCTCACTTGAGATTATTGACAATATTCTGTTGAAAACGCCACAAGCTGAATCTAGCCGACATGTGACAAATATGAAGAAAATAATAATGACCACCAGCAATTCGAGTCTTAAGAATAGGACTGGTGATTTGTTGCCAACGCCATGCATCTCACCGAGAAATAGAAATGTAATTGAACAGAAAATTAATTTGATGGAAAAGTCTTCGTTTATAAATGTTCTACGTAAAGCAAAACAACATGCCACAATTGAGAAGCAAATGCTGCAGTTTCAGCAGAAAACCTACGGAGAATGGGACTACTTATTCCAAAAAATAGTCAATAATCCCCCGGGAAGTTCTCACTTCAGAGAAGTGAGTAAATCTGCGAATAAATATATGCAAGTCAGTGTATATAATGCAGCATACCATCATACTAACAAGAGAAAGATGGGATGGCTGAACTGGTGGTGGTTTGTAAAACGCCTCAAGCCCATCTCATACTACTTGCACCACCGAACGAAATGGAAAATTTCGCTTCCAATTATCCCGAAGAAGACCACAACTGCTGCATCAAATAAGGAATCCTACACTTCCGAGCAGCTAAAGCCGATTGAGCCCATTTGCTGTCTGCCGAGGATGAGAAAATATTTGATTTGCGTCCACCAAAGAAGCGTCGCAAGAAACCAGCTAAGAAGGATGCTGTGACGACTCGACCAAAACGAGTGATGCTGACGCTACTATTGCAGATGTGAGCAAGGAGAAGGTGCCGAAAGTGAAGATGCTGCTGATGCCGGTGATGAAACTTCAGCTGATGTAAAGAAAGACGATGCCAAAGGTGAAGCCGATTTTGCGGCCGATTTGACCATAAAGGGTGATGCTGAGACTACTATCATAATGAAGAGAGCTCAGAAGCAACAACTACTGGCTGTCACATTTTCTGGCCCCCCGCAGAATGTTCAGGCATGACGCCTAAACATGTGATATGAGGCAAAACTCTCTCCGATAAGAACAACGCACACACAGTGCAGTTATCATACGCATTAGAGCTGCACTTGATAAGTGCAGCGTGTGTATTTGTAATCGTCGTCTTTTTAATAGCTCCATCTAAGCGTTGTCAAGTGCTACATTGACAAGTGCAGGGACTTAATTTATGATCAATAACGATTTTAATAGCCTTTTGTCCGCGTTGGTTTAATAGTTTCTGCTACGCGTCTTTTTACATTATAAATAGTTTTAGATTCCGCTGAGGCCTACAACCTCAGCGATAACATTACAATAGTTTAAAAATAGAATAAGTTTTTATGAATAAAAAGGGAGCCGCTCGCTAGAGCGGTTCAGTAGTTAATGAACACTCAAAATATACGCGTCTCATTATTGGCGCGTTATAAATGTATCTCATGCATCAAGAGCTCTACAATTGTTTAATTCCACTCAAATTGCATCGAATAACTCACCCCTGCCACGCATCAAAAAAACCAGCGCTGGCTGCAGTACTTTCCTTGCAATTTGGCTGGAACAATGCTGAGTCTTCCAGACGTTGATGACTCCGATAAATGCAGCTCCAAATTAATTCAACTCCAACGCTGAGTTTCGAATATGACCCAAAATGATCCTTGACCTGAAGTCGAAAAATGTTTCCAAATATCTTTCTGTCCTTGGGCGCCAAAATGGAGTAGCCTAATTGCGGTTCTTCAACAGCCGCCGATCCATGTGAAAAATCGCCTATTTGAATCTGCCGCTCAACAAATTATCAGCCGCTTGCCTTACAGTTTTCTACTAATTTATTTATATCTTCTTTATGTCAATCTCACTTACATGCTAATATAATATGTACTAATGTATAAGAGTTTAAAGAGAATGAGAGACGCAAAATGCGTTCTCTGCTGTACTAACTATATTAGAGTTTTTCAATGCAGTTATATTAAGCTGCAGGTAAATCCACTTATAAACACGCTACAATTTCAATATCCTATTTCAAACAAATTTACAAATTCATATTAATTAAATTTAAATTAATTTACAATAAAAATAAATAGCGCAAACACGATCGTCCTTTAACAAATCCGTGTTGCCTAACCAATGACTTACCAAATCAAAAAATTTAGGTGTAGCACTTAATTTAGGTGTAGCACTTAATTTAGGTGTAGCACTTAATTTAGCAATACCTCTATAATTCGAGACATCAGATTTACTGCCTTTCTTGTTTAAAGGGATAATAAAAGATTGTTTCTAAAGAGTTGGGAATTGGCTTTGTTTTATAGAGAGTGAGAAAAGAAGAGACAATGGAACACAAATAGAGATGGCACATTGTTGTAGTATACAATTAGCAATATTATCAGGACCAAGCAGGCATGAAAATTTAGTAGATTTAAGAGAAATTAATTACGGTAATTACAGGAGATGATATAAAATCGTAGGATGGGATAACATAGGGATAAGATGTTGAACGATTAGAAGAAAAATTAGTGTATGTAGATTGTAAGCGTAACACTGTTTATTTAATGAGTTAAAGTTAGAGCAAGCAATAGAAAATTTACTGTAATCGACAGTGGAACCGGTTTCTTTGTATGTTTTGAAAAGGCGAGATTTAATATTTTTTAAACGACTGAGGCTAAGAGAAAACTAAGGTAGCTTATTGGCTAAATTTGATACAGTTGCATAGGGAATACATCTGTCAAAGTAATTGAAAACGGTTAAAAATATTCATTGCCGCCTCAACGTCAGTGCAAGATTCGATAATTGCCCAATCAGTACTGAATAACAGCTGATTTAACTTGGCGTAGTCAGTTTTCTTAAAACATTTGACACGTTGAAGAGATTTAACATTCCCCACACGAGATGATATTACTGGAGGATATATTAAAACCATTTGCAACATAAACCATATCCAGAAACCGAAATGAAATATTGCAAATGTTGTTACACTGTTGCAAAGAGAAATCAAAAAGACTATCTAGAAAATCATTGTTGGCCATAGACCATTTTATATTGGGTTAATTAAAATCTCCCATAACTTTATGATCTTTATGATGTAAACGTGTATACGAAATCGATGTAGCGTCAAGCAAGTAAATACTCATATCCAAAGAAGGAGGGATATATGAGCACGTAATGTATATGTTAAAATCACAAAATGAAATTTTAACACATATAAACTCGATAGCTATATTGGAAATGCAAATTTCTTCAGCCGTCAGAGAAAACTTAACAGATATCAGTACTCCTCCACCGTTTCGATTAGGACGACCTTTCCGAAATGAAACAAAGTTGTCAGAGAAAATTTCAGAATTTAATATATGAGGTTGAAGCCATGTTTCAGTAAAAACAATGACGTCAGCACTCTATCGAAAAGCGACACCGGAACAATCACCTTAAAGGAAGAAATCGAGCGAGTGTAATTGAAATGAAATTTCGAAACCGAAACGTTTGGGGTAAAATCAAGCTGCGAATTAGTATAATTCTTAATATCAGTTATGGACCCCTCAGAGTTTTCCTCGAAATTTGCTATTGGAGTAGCAAAAATTGGTGTCACCTTCGGAACAGTCGGAGTTACCGGCTCAACAGGTGGGGGAGATAGTTATCATCGGTTACAAGAGAGAGGACATCCGCTGCCTTCTAGTTAATCCACCATTAAACAAACTATACACAGAAATATATATTACCACACATAAGTATTAAAAAGAAACGAAAGAACGATACAGCAAATTATCTATTTATTATATGCCTTTCTCTCCCACCTCTCTCAACATCAAACCCTCTCGATGGTTATTATTCCACCAAATGGTGAAATATGGTGCATATGCAGATAACCAATTAGCATCAACAACAACAATAGGAGCTCTCTCTTACTCATCCATAAGCACATGTTAGGCTAGCTAAGCGAGCATTGGCTCTTCTCTTCCATTATGTTCACTCACATTTTCTCACCTCGTGCAGTACCCCTTTTTTGACCACGAAAAGTTAAAATTTAGCATCCGTAAAGAAGTTTCATTTAAAAAAAATAAAAGTTGCTAAGATGTTGTCAGAAGCTGTCCAAACATAAGCTTTTTGGAAGAAGCTTAGTGCTACTGTGCATAATTCTTTTCCAAAGGTGAAAGATAATCTTTTATTCTTTTTTCTGTTTAGTTTAACAAAATGTATTTGATTACAGGAGGAAACAGAAATTCAGGTACAATCTAAGTTAGCTAAAACACTCTAGAAAGCGGCAGTACTGAAGAATTAGATTCTGCAAATTTGACTTGACCTTTTGATGGTCATAAAAGTTTAATTAAATACTGAGTATGGACCAGGAACTGTCGATTTAGATGAAATGCTAGATTCGGAACACGATGCATACCTGCTGACCAAAAGAATCGAAAGAGAAGTTGAAGTTTGTAGCCGCATGTATATATGAGAAAAATTACTGATGCTGACTTCCAGATTGCCAACGGCAGGCGTCAAATTCAATGAAACTGTCTTAAAGATGAAGCCCGTAATGTGAAGTACATAACGCAATACGGTTTCGAGACTACACAGAAAATGAATACAACAGATACTCAAACCAATGAATCTATTTTTCAATCCGATGACATTTCGGAACCAGATGTCAATGAAGACACAATGGACAAATGCATGAACAACGCATGCCCAACTGAATATGATTATTCATACTTGTGAGTAGGAATGCATCAATAAACTAATTTTAATACCGAAAATCAACATGAAGCCGCAAAAAGAACAATGTCAAGACCGGCACTTCAGATCTCACCGATGACTACAAAAAAGGCGCATGAGGTATCATTAATAGCTGAATGTGAGGTACACGGGGTACACGTGTATCTGAGATCCAACATGTATCTGGGATACAAGATGAAGGTTTATGAATTGAGAAGCAAATGCTGCAGTTTGAGCAGCCAATCTACGCAGACTGTGAGTATTTTTCGCAGACAATAGTCAGATTGACAATATTAAGATGGAATTATATTCACCCGAGAAGTCTTCACTTTGATGAAGCGAGGAAAACTATAATGAAGCAAGTTAGAGCAAATAAAGCATCATACAATACTAACGAAAGTAATATGAGATGATTGCATTAATGGATTTTTGTGAAACGTTTAAAATCAAACTTATGACATTTAAAATATTCCGGGGGAAACAATAAGAAGCATAAAATGTAAGAAGACTACAACTGCTGCAGCAATGAAAGAATCCCACGAGCACCATGCCGACTTACAAGAGCTGTGTTAAGCAACTGATTTCATCTGACGTATCATTTGCTTCCAAGGCGCTTCATCCGAGAAAAATGGTGCCACTATCGGTATGTGGAAAATGTTAAAACATATTAAAACATATTGTTCCTGCTGCTTGTGCGTGTAACATAAACTACCCGCTATGTGTGTGCTCATCAAGGGTACATGCGGAGCATGTGTTAGGCGACGATGACAGGCCGATCCATGCAGCTCGAATATACAATTAATATCCTATATATATCCATTTTATACATAAACATTCAAGTATGCATGTACAATTTAAAATAGTATTTAAGAAGAAGTGAACCAACCTCTGATTCTCCGATATCGGATTTGTGAGCTACTTTCAATCGACTTACAATAATTATTGTTCTATCTCTAGTATATCCTATCCCTATAGGGTCCCATTTTATGATTTTACATCAAGTCTTGTAATTAGCTTGTCAAATGTGTTAACATGTCTTAAATTTATTAAATTTTCATGTCTCCCTGGTCCTGATAATATTACTAGTTGTATACAAAAAAGAAAAAAGGGGCAGCTCCATTTGTGTTCTTTGTTTTTTCTTTTCAAACTCTTTAAAACAATGTAAATTCCCAATTCTTTGGAAACAATCTTTTCTTATCCCATTGCATGCATGAGAAAGGCAGTAAATCTGATAACACGAGCTATAGAGGTATTGCTAAATTAAGTGCTGTACCTAAATTATTTGAAAAATTATTTCCGGCCAAATGCAAAGTTCGCTAATATCAGTTGTCAGTCCATTTTAACATGAATTTGTTAGAGGTAGGTCCATTTGTACCAATCTTCTAGAATTTTTCTTGAATCTTTCCAAAAACAGTTTCTGCTATTTAGCTTAAGAGATTTCAATTGGTCTGCTGATATACATCTCCCTCCCAATAGAGATGGGCTGAAACTTATAAATCTTCCAACTCTGTCTGCAAGACGATCGCTGCTTTCTCTCGTTTTCCTGCACAAGCGTCTTTAGATTCCCCATTTTTGCTTAGAACCCTATTTCTTAACGTTCCATCTCTTAGTTTTGCCCAACAAATTATGGTTGCCATGATTTACTGCGGTCTAAAAACTCAACAATTATATAGACTGTATAACTGAAACTGAATACATAGTAACATAAAAGTTTATAACATTGACCATTAAAATTATAAATCCCAATCCTGTTATTGGTTCAACTAAATTATCTCAAATAGGTTGCTATAATATATTTTTAATATGTGTTTAACTTTTTCGCAGATTGTAATATTGAATATTTTGCTGTGCCATCTATGGTGGATCACATAAAAAATGTGCATGGTATTGATGTACGAAAAGAGGATTTTAAAACATGTATATGCATTTACTGCCCCAGAACATCGTTGGACTGCGATGATTTAAAATTGCATTTGGCGACAGAACATCCAGATGAATTCCCATTCGTTTGCGAAAGAATACTAAGAGAAATTGAAAAGGTAAATAAAGAGTATGCCTTCAATTACAAATGTGTAAAAACTATAATGTATTTTTTTATTGTTTTGTACGAAATCGTAAAACACAAAAAATTTTGATAGAAAATCAGGTTTATTTTAAATTTATTACTTACTTTTGTAATTTATAAATATTTATTTCACAAATCAGCTGAACTCGTCACAACCTTGCCCGGGTGCATGTGCATAATAATAAAAAAGGGTGAAGGCGTTGTTATTGCAGCAATAGCCTGCATATCTTTATAAATCGTAGTTGCAAATTTATAATAAGTCAAAAAACAGCTCTAACGCCGTGTTGAAAATCAGTGCGGCGTCATTTTAAAAAATCTATGTATCCGAAACGGATACACAAAATTTAATAAAAACTACAGATAGATTAGTATACATAGTTTGTTTTAATATTATATTTAAAAAAAAAAAATGAAAATGTTGACACAAACAACATTTAAAACAAATTTTCAACTACTTTTTAATTAATTTGGTCAGTTTTTTTTATTATACATGTAACGATTCCTTATGATTTCACCATTACATTGAAAAAATAAATTAATGGAGCCTTTAAAAATAGACGTGATATTAATGTTTTTGTTTTGGGGCACACCTCTGGTGCGTGCGACATGTTTTTTTTTTTTTTTAATAGAAATACAAATATTTTATTATCATTACTTACTTAAATAACCTTCAACATTGAAAAAAGAAATTAATGGAGCCTTTAAAAATAGACGTGATATTAATGTTTTTGTTTTGGGACACACCTCTGGTGCGTGCGACATTTTTTTTTTTTTTTTTTAATAGAAATACAAATATTTTATTATCATTACTTACTTAAATAACCTTCAAATGCCGCTCGGACATAGCCGCATTCAGGAAAGCGCGGCAGCTGCTGCGATAGCGCCAATTGTTTTAAATGCCAAGTACGGAGAGATCTCCATACCTAGTAATTCCAACGCGTTCCCGGTCATACTCTATTGCGTCGTCCACCAATCAGCTTAATGCAGCCGCTGGAATTTTCTGCGCTGTACTATGTCATTCTCATCGAATAGCTCATTCAGCTCGCGGTACATGCCGGACCTAAACTCATCGCCGACTCTAATAGGACCAAAAATCTTGTGAAGAATCTTCCTTTCAAAGACTTCCAACGGCGCTTCATTTGACTCAATCACGGTCCATGTCTCTGCACCATTCAGTAGGACCGGGAATATCAGCATCTTATAGATCTTGATTTTCGTCTTCCGAGAGAGGGCTGTACTTCTAATATACTTGCTAAGCCTAAAATAACAACTATTTGGAATTTTTCGGATCCACGATAGACGAAGTTTTCTTTAACATTGAAGGTTAAATTGTCCATCGTCAGTGCGAGAAGACTGCTTTTCAATCTTTGAGAACGCCTTGCTGACTTGCAGTTCCTGCGTGCCGATGATCTTTAACGGGATACATACTGCAGACATGGCGTCGAAAAGGTGGTGTGTGCCTTAGTTTAACTAACGGGTAATGTGAATATTTGGTCACTGGTCGACCTTTTTGGTCTGAAGCCACGCTTATATCGTCCTGTCAGTGAATCCGTGTATGGCTTGAGCCTCCGATGGAAAGGATACTTTTTCCGCCGTAGTTGGTGCAAACAGCGGGGTCTGCTTTGTTAAAGGTTGGACAGAGAACACTGAGGTTCCAGTCATTGGGTGTTCATAGAACCATATCTTGTATAAAAGTTACTCCTGATGTACGTATAAAAGTCCTCCTAGTAGGTTAGAAAAAAATATTCCCCCATAATCTCAGTGATTCATGTTCATCCGTAACTTGCTTGCGTTGCTCCCGACTGCAGAGCTCGTTAATAGGAAGCGTTCTTCTCTGCAGTAGCATTGCGACACTCCTGGCGTACCAAGAATTAGTCACAGGTTTTGTCTAACCAATGAAAATTGTTTGTCATTCCCAAATAAACAACTTTTCTCAAACGACCCCATCTCTCATTCAAAATTCAAATTATTCAAAGAGTTCAATAAAAAATCCGCTGAACAAGAACTCCATGGTATATTCGTAACGTAGATATCCACAGAGATTTAAATATCCCACTCGTTGAAATAGAAATAACACTTATCAAAAACAAACTTACTACATTTTTGAACATCCCATATTTAAGGCTGACCCATAACAAGAACCAACGACCCCTCCGATTTTGTCCAAACTTAACAGGTAAACTTCTCCACATCCTCTTAACATGTATACCAAATTTCATTTCTATACCTTAAATGGATGCAAAGATATGACAAATTTTGATTTTCGCTTATATGGTGGGTGGGGCAACGCCCACTCCGATTTTGTCCAAACTTAACAGGTTGACTTCTCCTCATCCTCTTAACATGTATACTAAATTTCATATCTGTACCTTAAATGAATGCAAAGATATGAAACATTTTGATTGTCGCTTATATGGGGGTGGGGCAACGCCCCCTCCGATTTTGTCCAAACTTAACAGGTTAACTTCTCCTCATCCTCTTTACATGTATACCAAATTTCATTTCTGTACCTTAAATGGATGCAAAGATATGACAAATTTTGATTGTCGCTTATAAGGGGGGTAGGGCAACGCCCTCTCCGATACCAAAACGTATGCTGTTTTCCATCATCCCATCTATCTCTTTTCCAAAATTCAGACGAATTGGTTGAGCGGTTTAGCCGTAAGAGAAGAACATCCATACCAACTTTCGCATTTATAATATTAGTGGGATTAAGTAAATTAAGAGATTCAATATAAAATATACGGTAAAGAGAGTCATAGAAATGGAGTTCATTATTGGAGGAGAACAAATTAAATAGGCCTCGAGCAATTCAAATTTATGCCTATTCGATATAGTTGTTTTTAGCTGTTTAATTTTCCTACTGGCATACCTTTCTGAGAAGTATAGTGGAATATAACAAAAATAAAAGATTCTCATTTATTGTCTATCATACGGTGTTAGCCGAACTTAATCAGCAAATTTATACAAAATATATACAACTAAAAAATGTGGAATAAACGTGCTGACGTCACACACTGGTAACAAAAATTACAAGAATAAAAAAAAACCAGAGCTCGCAACAAGTGGTCTGTTTTTACAGGCAGAAAAAAAAACTGTTTTTGTGCGGACACGATTTAAAATAGAAGCGAAAAGTCATTTTAACTCTGTTTTTTCTCATCGAGGTATTTGCTCAGCGAGAGTTTTTTCTTGCTTTTTTATGCTCTTGTTCGCTTTGCTGCGCGAAAATTGCCGAAAGTGTCATTTGCGCATATATGCCAGTAATATAATCAGCAAGTATTGGATTTTTAACACCAATCCTTTCCTAGTTACAAAGGGTTAAATTTTCAATGGTGGGGTTAACATCGATAAATTCAGGAGCTCATAACTTTTTTTCTATTAAAGCAAATTAAACTTCTAAAATCGATTCTGAAAGGTCATTTTATGCCCTTTAATAATATTAATATTTTTTTAATTAACATAGAAAAATTATCAAAAAAAATTTGAGGCCTTTGGGCATTTTTAATATTTTTTTTTCTTTTTTTAATCGAAAGCCCAGCTTTTTTTACTATACAAACCTCTAAGGAAAAACATCAACTGTATGCTGCTGGTGTATTATGTGCAGCGCTAACGACTGTTATATTTAAAAACAGTTCCAGCGTTGTGTCGCTGGCCTGCCTGATATATTTATTTTTATTTAATACCCTCGGTTGTGCTGAATTTTATGTTTCGTTTTTTTCTTGTATTTCGTGTTTTCTTCTTGTTTCTTTACTTTTAGTATTTCTTTTTTTACATGTTCAAGGCAGAAAATGGCATCGACATCTATTTTTCGCAGTAGGTGTGCTAACCCTTTTAATAAAGAAAACCACACTGTAAGTAGTTCTTTGAGAAAGATGACAGAAGAGCAGCAGTTATTTTTTCCCCATTTACCAAAAGGTGTGAAAATATGCAGTAATTGTAGAATTCAGTGTTCCAAATCCAATGACATTTCTCTTGAAGGTCTTAATACTGTGACTGAAGAACTGAATGATAACGAGACACAGAATAATTCGGAGAGTACTACTCTTTCTTAAAAGATTTGTCCATTAACTCTTGCGCCCAAATCCTGGAGTCGTAGGAAAGTTATGGAACAATTTGATGCAACAGAGCGTCAAGTCAGAAACGCGCAAGAATTAGTAGAAGAAGAGGGAGTGTTTTCTTTTCCTAAAGCTTAGCCAGGTAGAAAATTGGACAGCGAAATAGAAGCTAAAGTAAAATTGTTTTACGAAGATGACGAAAACAGTCGAATGTTGCCGGGAAAAAAGGATTTTATATCTATTAAAAGCAATGATGGTTCTCGCAAGCACGAACAGAAAAGATTGATTTTATGTAATCTTTCAGAGTTGTACGCAAAATTTGTCTCTGAAAATGAGAATTTAAAAATTGGTTTCTCAAAATTTGCACAGCTAAGACCTCGACACTGCGTATTAGCAGGATCATCTGTGACCCATACAGTATGTGTATGTGTCTATCATGAAAATGTTAAGCTCATGTTAGATGCGATCAACATTGAACGATTAACGGAAAATAACGAAATATCGTTGACTGATTATCATGATTGCTTAAAAGAAATTACATGTGAGGAATCAGTTTGAAGCTTGCGCATGTTCAGCATGCCCTGATGTTGAAAATCTAAAAAATTATTTGATCAATCTGTTAGAGAACAGGAGTACATTGAAGACTGAAATTGCTGAGATTTATGACTTTGTGGAAGAGCTTTGTACTAGACTTAAAAATCTAAAATCACATTCTTTTATGCTTTTGTTGTGCAAAATGCTGCGCAAGCCTTTCACTGGAATAATAATCAGGCCACAATATTTACAGTGGTTATTTATTATAAATACAATTGGGAGATTGGGATTCGGTTGCTCCAGTGCACATTGTGTGGAAAGTTGTTGACTGCCATACACCTGGGAATGGCCAACAATGATTCTTGTGTCAAACGGTCCAAGCAACTCACACGTCCGTTAGGACACGTATCTCCTGGGTAGCCTCTGAACATCCGTTCAGAGGTGAGCTAACGTGAGAAGGCGAAGGGGCCCTCTCCTTTAAAAAGGGGTTGGTGCGCTGGGCTTGGGACCCGCAACTTTAAAAAAAACCCCCCAATGAAAACTAAAGGAAAGCCTCTGAAGGAATTTAATGATGACGACCCCCGCAAACGCTATAAGGATCACGATTTACGGATATGCACCTGGAATGTCCGCACCCTTAATTGGGATGGTGCAAGTATCCAACTGGTTGATGTCCTCGAAAAATGCAAGGCTGACATCACCGCAATTCAAGAAATCCGATGGATAGGGCAGGGTTGCTCTAAAAAAGCATCCTGTGACATCTACTACAGCTGCCATGCGAGTAAGCACGAATTTGGATGTGGTTTCGTGGTGAGTAGGAAACTACGTGGCCTCGTCTCTAGGTTCACACCTGTTGACGAGCGTCTAGCCGCGATACACATCAAGGCTAAATATTTTTATATTAGCCTGATTTGTGCGCACGCCCCGACGGAAGAGAAAGACGACGATGCTAAAGATGAATTCTATGAGCGCTTGGAACGCCTGTACGAGCGCTGTTCCAAACACGATGTCAAAATCGTGCTTGGCGATTTCAACGCCAAGATTGGGAAGGAAGGAATCTTTGGCCCAACCGTCGGAAAATTTAGCCTTCACGACACGACACTACCTCCAATAATGGAGAGAGGCTAGTCGATTTCGCCGCAGGTCGGAACATGGTAGTTAGTAGTACCAGATTTCAACATCTTAACACAAGGCTACATGGCTGAGTCCTGATCAAAAAACACGCAACCAAATTGATCATGTTCTGATTGACGGAAGGCACGCATCGAGCGTGTTGGACGTGCGAACGTTACGTGCCAAGGTACGCACTAGGCTCAGCGTAGTACATGCCGCACGTTCCAACATGCAACGAAGGCTAGACGTCGGCAAGCTGCAATCAGAGCAGACCGCCACAGCCTTCTCAAACACACTCTCCCGACTGCTCAGGGAAACCTCTCCGATTTCTCGAGATATATGTGAGCAGTGGACACATATTACCCGCTCCATAGATAGGGCTGCCAAGGATGTCATTGGTTATATAAAACCTGTGAAGAATTCTTGGTACGACGAGGAGTGTCGCAATGCTACTGCAGAGAAGAACGCTTCCTATCAGCGAACTCTGCAGTCGGGAGCCACGCGAGCTGTTAGAGAGCGATATCGAGAGAAACGGAGAGAGGAGAAACGCCTTTTCAGACGCAAGAAAAAGGAGCAAGAAAGGCGGGAGTTTGAGGATGTTGAGATGTTCCGTAACAGAAATGAAGCTCGAAAATTCTACCAAAAGGTCAAGCGTCTGACTGAAGGTTTTAAGCCCGGAGTAACTTTCTGTAAGGATGAGAATGGAAGTCTGGTAACGGATGAACAGGAATCACTGAGATTATGGAGAACTCATTTCTCGAACCTACTCGGCGATGAAGCGCACAATACCGACGAAAGAGAAATGACACCGGAACCACCAGTTAATGATGGCACTATTGTAGAGCCACCGGACTATTACGAGGTCGATTCAGTTATTAAAAAGCTGAAAAATAACAAAGCGGCAGGCTCTGATGGGCTGCCAGCTGAGTTATTTAAGACCGGCGGCGAAGAGTTGGTTAGGAGTATGCACCAACTTTTATGCAAGATATGGCCAGAAGAACGCATACCCATGACTGGAATCTCAGTTATCTCTGTCCTATCTTTAAGAAAGGAGACCCTGCTGTTTGCGCCAACTACCGCGGAATAAGTCTCCTTTCCATTGGATATAAGACTCTGTCGGGCGTATTGTGTAATAGGCTGAAGCCATATACCGACTCACTGATAGGACGATATCAGTGTGGCTTCAGACCAAAAAGGTCGACCAGTGACCAAATATTCACATTACGCCAAATCTTGAAAAGACCCGTGAGTTCAACAAAGACACTCACCACCTATTTGTCGATTATAAAGCCGCTTTTGACACGCCGATACGATCGAAGTTCTTCGACGCCCTGTCTGCACTAGGTATCCCGGCAAAGATTGTCCGTCTTTGCATGGCGACGCTATCTAACACACAAAGCGTTGTCAGGGTGGGGAAAAACCTCTCCGACCCCTTTGATACCAAGAGAGGTTTCAGGCAGGGCGATGCTCTATCGTGCGATTTTTTCAATCTCCTGATGGAATACATCCTACGCCAATGCCCGTACATACAGAGTATGTCGGGCTCGATCTTCCAAAAGGAAGTGATGCTGCTCGCCTACGCCGATGACATCGATATCATCGGTGCGCAAGAACGACGAGTCAGCAACGCGTTCTCAGAGATTGAAAAACAGTCTCGGCTCATGGGTCTAGCGGTGAACGAGGACAAGACGAAGTACTTGGTGTCTTCTCGCACTCCGTCAATGCGTCTTGGACGGTCAGTGACGATGGAGAATTTCAACTTCAGTGTTGTAGAAAACTTCGTCTATCTCGGAACAGAGATCACCAGCAACAACAACGTCAGCCTGGAGATCAGGCGAAGAATCACCTTGCAAACAGATGTTTTTTTGGGCTCAGCAAGCAAATGAGAAGTAAAGCCCTCTATCGACGAAAATAAAGATATATAAGACGCTGATACTCCCGGTCCTACTATATGGTGCAGAGGCATGGACCGTGATTGAGTCGGATGAGACAGCGTTGGAAGTCTTCGAGAGGAAGATTCTTCGCAGGATCTTTGGTCCTATTAGAGTCGGCGACGAGTTTAGGTCCCGTATGAACCGCGAGCTGTACGAGCTATTCAATGAGGTTGACATAGTCCAGCGCATTAAATTTCAGCGGCTGCACTGGGCTGGGCACCTCATTCGAATGGACGAAGGAGCTCTAGCACGCATGGTTTACATGGGGGGCCCAAACTTGATTGGTGGACGCCGACATAGAGGACGACTGGGCACTCGATGGAATGACCAGGTATGGAGAGATCTCTCCGTACTTGGCATTCAGAACGACTGGCGCCAGCGCGCACAGGATTATGGAGGCTGGCGCGCTTTCCTAGACGCGGCCATGACCGGTAGACGGTTGACGGCCATCTAAGTAAGTAAGTAGTATTTATTACAAAGAAGGAAATGAATTGAAACATTTAAGTACGGTTATTATTTCAGATTACTTAGCACATGATACTGTAGCTGTACATGTCTTTCAGAAGATTATCATCGATTATCTGAACAAGCATTTAAAAGAAGTTAGAAAATTTTTTTATTTTACTGATGGAGCTGGGCAGCATTTTAAAAACAGGTATTTTTTCAAAAATCTGCTACACCACAAAATGATTTTGATGTCTTGGCAGAATCGCATTTTTAAGCCACAGCGCATTGAAAGGGACCAGGTGATGGAGTAGGAGGAAATTTGAAAAAGACTTCTTGCACGTGCTAGTCTTAAGTTATCACCTGAGAATGCGATTCTAACTGCCCTTAATGCGTTTCACTGGGCAAAAGAACATTTAAAAGACACAGTTTCTGTTTATAGTTCAAAAGAAGAGCATGCAAAATTGGCAACACAATTAGAACAGAGATTCAGCGAATACCTAACAATTCCAGGCACTTTGAATATCACGCCTTTATTCCAACAGAAACAAGTCAATTACAACTAAAAAAGTTTTCTTTTTCAAAACATCATGACTTGTTTCCAAAAAATGTAAAAATCAATAACGATAAGAAAAAGAAAAGAAAGAGTTCATAGATAGTACAGTCATTTGGTATTTTTACCTGGAAAGTTTTCCGGGAGTTTTGAAAATTGGCATTTTTATAGATTTCGACGTGCTCTTTCCGAATTTCAATTTTGCCACCTCGTATCTGTGCCGCTCGCGCCTAAAAGCAGTTTTTTGATAATAACACCTTTCCGACGCATCTTACAAGAAAAACATACCGGTACAAAATAATTGTAGAACAATTTCCTACAATTTATGTCATAACGTTTTTTTTTTTCCTAAAATCAATAGTTTCGGCGTACAAGCGCCGTAAAGTGTAGTTTACGGCAGAAATACTCATTTCCACAACACCATGAGGTAGAGAAAGCGGCGCGTTTTTTTTTATCGTGGTATCCCTAGTAAGCCTAATCCACATCTGACTCACTATTTGCAAATTTAATTCAATCTTCGTCGCTTCATTGTTTTTGACGGACCAGGTGTTGTGCTTTAATAGTCTTCACTACTGATTGAAATATCAAAGACGGAAGTTTCTTCTGCATCATTGACGATGGGATCATCAGTTTCATCGCGGTCTTCTTCGTTCTCGATTTTGTCGTTTATTTGCTCGAGAATAGTGTCCGTTTCTTCTTCTTCACTGCTATCTTGTGATGGAGATTGCGAATTATCACAAGAACGACCACAGTTTGTGCACACAACGGAGCACTTTAGCCCTGCCTTTCTGCATCCGCAAGCTTTTTGACAACCTTTTTTGCATTTGCACGAAATAAGTTTCAGTAAGCTTTCCGGAGCAGGGGACTCGAATGTAGTAACAGGAATGAGCCCGTGTTCTTGTCTTTTTTCTATCCCCATTGTTGCACATTTTATTCATTCCCATACCACTACCATTCATTTACCACTGCTGAACCTGGTGATAAGTTCGAAACGAATGTTGTCGTGCTGCTGCTTCTGTTGGTGGTAGCGACGCAATATTGAATATACTTTTAAATGCTGATGCTGTGAAGCATGCTTATCTATAGTTATTTAAAGATGTACTTTTACGACTTTTAACATCATTGTAATTATATAATTCGATAAGGAAACGTTCTCCAGCTTTAGCAATGACTTCTGGATCAGCATTTGAATTTTTAAATACTTCGATAATCTCGCTTAAATCAGCGTTTTTTCGGAGTACTTTAATAAATTTAATTTTTCCTTGATAAAATAATGCTGATGTGGTATCACAACCACTAAAGGCATGCAAAAATAGAATATGATTTGCGGCTTTTTTATCTTTTATACTATTTATGGAGTATATTTGTCGTGAAATTTTACCTTTTACTGGTTTAAGGATGTATATGTTTGGATGCGTTGATAGCGCCGTCAAAAGAACGAGGAGATCTACATCTTCACCTACAACTACTACAAAATCAAATGCCGATAAAACGCTTATTGCGGTATTAATTATTATTGTATCAGCATCTTCGGTGGCTTGTTTAACGATGAAGTGTTCAGCTTCAAATTTTGTAATCAACATTCCAATGAGGCGGTTTTTGTTCGCATCATTACCCAGGAATTTACTTTGTGACACAGTTGGCGTCATATTTTTGTCAAAAAGTATGTCTACTGAAGCAGTTTTTCGTGATCCGTCAGGATCGTTCTACATATTTGGTACTGCGGGTTGCTACATCTTCTGGATATCTGTCAAATACGATGAAGGTATAATGCGATCGGACTTAGGTAATGTATTTATTGCAAATAGATGAAAACGATTCGCCCTATTGCCAAACGACTCGGTGTAATAAGTATCCTCCATCGATGATGTACATCGTATTTTCAAAATTTATATCACCAGAATGTTGCTCAAATGCCTGATACATACTGATACATTTGCGCATACCTTCTTCATTGAAAAGGGACATCGGAAATGGAGCTAGTTCGTACGCAAGGAAATTTTCAAGTTTTTTTTCAGATTCTTTAGCGATGCAAATTCTTTGGAAATTTAACAAAGGATTAATCGGGACAATGTCGTTTTCTATCCGAATACCTGTATTCATAACACCAAGAGATTTTACTCTGTCATTCCGTTTAAATTTTACGGTATAGAAATCACTGTCAATAATTTTAGAAATGCCAGCACTACCAATTTTTTGAGATATGTGACAGTTTACTTTTTCATCTCCAATAATTCCAGTGCTTATTGACATGATTTCCTTCAATTCTGGAAAAGGGTGATGATTGGACAACCAATCCATACATTTTTTTACATCATCATTGTCATGTTTAACCCTTGAGCTTCTTATTGCGACATGCTGCTCGAAACTGGAAAAAGCTACGTCGCAAAATTTCCTAACTTCGTCACAAATATTGTACAAAAAGGCCATTCCTAATGTCCACTTGGATAGCACGCTTTCCTTGACTCCTCGACCATGAGTAAGCCCACCAAGACATTTCATCGTCCTCATTAACGATTGCTCAATTGTCATATCTGAAACGATATAATAATGAGAAGTTAATCGCTGCAATTGCGATGGGAAAGAGATGGTACGACTTCTCAAGTACAACTGCGATGTACGCGTCCAACGTTCGCATTCAAGAATCATTGATTTTTATGTGCTGCTGAGATAACAGCAGAGTTTATATCCAAGCAAAAGCAGATTTGTGTATAGTGTGCGTAAATCATCGACGAAAAATAGTATTTCAGAACTTGCTCAAGCTCGTAATGATGATTGGGGTCAAGCAATCGTTGAAGTCTTGAGCTGGTTCTTGATTTAGTCGCAGCCGATGCACAATATCACAATTTTTGCATGAAGAAATTGTACCAAACGCCCCCTGACTGAAGAAAGAAAAAAAAGAGGTCCGTATGCAAGCGTGATTGATTCTGCGATGCAGTACATTTATTCATATCTCGAAGAAAACTCCGAAGAATGTCAGTTTTCTCTGGACGAAGTAATGACCAAAATTGAAGGTGATTACTGTCCACACATAAAAACAGTGAAAGCACAACTGTTAAAAAAATATGGTGATGATATTTTAATTGCTGTCACTGCCAATAAGGCGCCTGTGGTTTGCTTTCGAAGTACAGGGTTTAAACTATTGACAAACGCCTGGTACAATGAAAAAAGTGACAACAAGATAGAAGAACGTAAACGTATTGTAAAGGCAGCAGCAGTAATTGTTACAGAGGATATTCGGTCTATCGTGTACGAGACAAAACATTATCCTCCATCAGACAATTTTTTTCAAGATGTCGAGTCAGATATACCTGAAACTTTGCGAATTTTCCTGGATGGTATAATTTTAAAAAATAAACGCGCCTCGCTTGACAAATGGAAGAAAAAAAGCATTGCTCTTGCACATTCTATTATTGCTGCAGCAAGGCCGAAATCTTTTATATCATCGGTTCAGGTCGGAGTAGCAGTATTTTTATTTCAAAAATATGGATCTCGACGATTGATAGATACTTTATCATCTCTCGGATTTTGCTCTTCGTACACCGAAGCAATGCTGTTCGAAGTTTCAGCTATAGTGCGCTCACCATTGAATATCGATGATCAGTCGTTTTCACAGTTTGTTTTCGACAACGCCGATTTCAACACGCAGACATTAGATGGGCACAACACTTTTCATGCTATGGGTGGTATCCATTGTATAACACCTAAAAGTGCTATTAAACCCGACCAAAATATTGAACGATTAAAGAAAATGCCGTCTGCAAAAGTCGTCGGTAGTTTTGGTGCCATTGAATTAAAAGCATTCACGAAGAAAAACGATGCGGGCTTGAAATCAATAAAGATTCAAAACCTTGGTAGCATTCGTGTGGTATCGGAGGTGATTATACTATCAGTTTCTGACTTATTGTGGCTATATGGAAAATGGGTTGACCTGCCTAACATACCTGGATGGAGTGGGTTCATGGAAGAAGCGACAGCAGAACTGTCCTTCGAAAAATCTTTTATTGGGTGCTTCCCTTCATTAATGCTCCACCGAGTGATTATGATACAATTTTGCGCTCTTATTTGCTTCTGAAAAATGTGAGTCATTACATCAGCATACTTGTTTCTTCACTTTTGATCAGCCCTTATATTTTAAACCGCGGGAAATCATTTCTTCGTATGATGAGAATTCAAAATGGAATAATACTGTCGTAAGACTCGGTGGATTCCATTTGTTAATGTCGTTCATGGGATCTATCGGATACATAATGACCGGAAGTGGAATAAAAGAGCTCTTTAACACTATTTACGCACTGAATTCAATTGAAAAAAGTATGGCAGGACATGCGTATTCACGTGCAGTAAGAGCGCATATGCTGACTCATCTTTCAATTGCTAAAATTGTCCTGCAATTTATCGATTTTTCACCCGATCTCAGTGCAGAATTAGATACAATTTTACATAATTTCGATAGGTCAGTTATTCTTGAGGCGGACCAGGAAGAATGCTGCAAAGAACTTCCTGATAAATTTGAGAATGAATTGATTAAACTTGAACAACGTGGTGCTACAGCGAAATTATGGATTCAATATTTTCGGATGGTTACACTTCTAAAACAATTCATTGAGGCAGAAAGAATGACCAACTGGAATTTACATCTTGACACTGTCCAGAAAATGATACCTTATTTTTATGCCAGTGGTCATTTCTTATATACAAAATCTTGTCATTTATATTTGCAAGACATGCTTAATTTGAAGGAAAGAATGACAGCTGAAGAATATGAACAATTTACAAGTAAAGGGTATTTCACAATTAAACGTTCTAACAACGTTCTAACGTTTGGTGTGGTACGTGGTCAGATATGACAATTGAGCAATTGTTAATGAGGACGATGAAATGTCTTGGTGGGCTTACTCATGGTCGAGGAGTCAAGGAAAGCGTGCTATCCAAGTGGACATTAGGAATGGCCTTTTTGTACAATATTTGTGACGAAGTTAGGAAATTTTGCGACGTAGCTTTTTCCAGTTTCGAGCAGCATGTCGCAATAAGAAGCTCAAGGGTTAAACATGACAATGATGATGAAAAAAAATGTATGGATTGGTTGTCCAATCATCACCCTTTTCCAGAATTGAAGGAAATCATGTCAATAAGCACTGGAATTATTGGAGATGAAAAAGTAAACTGTCACATATCTCAAAAAATTGGTAGTGCTGGCATTTCTAAAATTATTGACAGTGATTTCTATACCGTAAAATTTAAACGGAATGACAGAGTAAAATCTCTTGGTGTTATGAATACAGGTATTCGGATAGAAAACGACATTGTCCCGATTAATCCTTTGTTAAATTTCCAAAGAATTTGCATCGCTAAAGAATCTGAAAAAAAACTTGAAAATTTCCTTGCGTACGAACTAGCTCCATTTCCGATGTCCCTTTTCAATGAAGAAGGTATGCGCAAATGTATCAGTATGTATCAGGCATTTGAGCAACATTCTGGTGATATAAATTTTGAAAATACGATGTACATCATCGATGGAGGATACTTATTACACCGAGTCGTTTGGCAATAGGGCGAATCGTTTTCATCTATTTGCAATAAATACATTACCTAAGTCCGATCGCATTATACCTTCAATGCCATTATCGTATTTGACAGATATCCAGAAGATGTAGCAACCCGCAGTACCAAATATGTAGAACGATCCTGACGGATCACGAAAAACTGCTTCAGTAGACATACTTTTTGACAAAACTATGACGCCAACTGTGTCACAAAGTAAATTCCTGGGTAATGATGCGAACAAAAACCGCCTCATTGGAATGTTGATTACAAAATTTGAAGCTGAACACTTCATCGTTAAACAAGCCACCGAAGATGCTGATACAATAATAATTAATACCGCAATAAGCGTTTTATCGGCATTTGATTTTGTAGTAGTTGTAGGTGAAGATGTAGATCTCCTCGTTCTTTTGACGGCGCTATCAACGCATCCAAACATATACATCCTTAAACCAGTAAAAGGTAAAATTTCACGACAAATATACTCCATAAATAGTATAAAAGATAAAAAAGCCGCAAATCATATTCTATTTTTGCATGCCTTTAGTGGTTGTGATACCACATCAGCATTATTTTATCAAGGAAAAATTAAATTTATTAAAGTACTCCGAAAAAACGCTGATTTAAGCGAGGTTATCGAAGTATTTAAAAATTCAAATGCTGATCCAGAAGTCATTGCTAAAGCTGGAGAACGTTTCCTTATCGAATTATATAGTTACAATGATGTTAAAAGTCGTAAAAGTACATCTTTAAATAACTATAGATAAGCATGCTTCACAGCATCAGCATTTAAAAGTATATTCAATATTGCGTCGCTACCACCAACAGAAGCAGCAGCACGACAACATTCGTTTCGAACTTATCACCAGGTTCAGCAGTGGTATGCGAATGAATAAAATGTGCAACAATGGGGATAGAAAAAAGACAAGAACACGGGCTCATTCCTGTTACTACATTCGAGTCCCCTGCTCCGGAAAGCTTGCTGAAACTTATTTCGTGCAAATGCAAAAAAGGTTGTCAAAAAGCTTGCGGATGCAGAAAGGCAGGGCTAAAGTGCTCCGTTGTGTGCACAAACTGTGGTCGTTCTTGTGATAATTCGCAATCTCCATCACAAGATAGCAGTGAAGAAGAAGAAACGGACACTATTCTCGAGCAAATAAACGACAAAATCGAGAACGAAGAAGACCGCGATGAAACTGATGATCCCATCGCCAATGATGCAGAAGAAACTTCCGTCTTTGATATTTCAATCAGTAGTGAAGACTATTAAAGCACAACACCTGGTCCGTCAAAAACAATGAAGCGACGAAGATTGAATTAAATTTGCAAATAGTGAGTCAGATGTGGATTAGGCTTACTAGGGATACCACGATAAAAAAAAACGCGCCGCTTTCTCTACCTCATGGTGTTGTGGAAATGAGTATTTCTGCCGTAAACTACACTTTACGGCGCTTGTACGCCGAAACTATTGATTTTAGGAAAAAAAAAAACGTTATGACATAAATTGTAGGAAATTTTTCTACAATTATTTTGTACCGGTATGTTTTTCTTGTAAGATGCGTCGGAAAGGTGTTATTATCAAAAAACTGCTTTTAGGCGCGAGCGGCACAGATACGAGGTGGCAAAATTGAAATTCGGAAAGAGCACGTCGAAATCTATAAAAATGCCAATTTTCAAAACTCCCGGAAAACTTTCCAGGTAAAAATACCAAATGACTGTACTATCTATGAACTCTTTCTTTTCTTTTTCTTATCGTTATTGATTTTTACATTTTTTGGAAACAAGTCATGATGTTTTGAAAAAGAAAACTTTTTTAGTTGTAATTGACTTGTTTCTGTTGGAATAAAGGCGTGATATTCAAAGTGCCTGGAATTGTTAGGTATTCGCTGAATCTCTGTTCTAATTGTGTTGCCAATTTTGCATGCTCTTCTTTTGAACTATAAACAGAAACTGTGTCTTTTAAATGTTCTTTTGCCCAGTGAAACGCATCAAGGGCAGTTAGAATCGCATTCTCAGGTGATAACTTAAGACTAGCACGTGCAAGAAGTCTTTTTCAAATTTCCTCCTACTCCATCACCTGGTCCCTTTCAATGCGCTGTGGCTTGAAAATGCGATTCTGCCAAGACATCAAAATCATTTTGTGGTGTAGCAGATTTTTGAAAAAATACCTGTTTTTAAAATGCTGCCCAGCTCCATCAGTAAAATAAAAAAATTTTCGAACTTCTTTTAAATGCTTGTTCAGATAATCGATGATAATCTTCTGAAAGACATGTACAGCTACAGTATCAGCTAAGTAATCTGAAATAATAACCGTACTTAAATGTTTCAATTCATTTCCTTCTTTGTAATAAATACTACTTACTTACTTAGATGGCCGTCAACCGTCTACCGGTCATGGCCGCGTCTAGGAAAGCGCGCCAGCCTCCATAATCCTGTGCGAGCTGGCGCCAGTCGTTCTGAATGCCAAGTACGGAGAGATCTCTCCATACCTGGTCATTCCATCGAGTGCCCAGTCGTCCTCTATGTCGGCGTCCACCAATCAAGTTTGGGCCCCCCATGTAAACCATGCGTGCTAGAGCTCCTTCGTCCATTCGAATGAGGTGCCCAGCCCAGTGCAGCCGCTGAAATTTAATGCGCTGGACTATGTCAACCTCATTGAATAGCTCGTACAGCTCGCGGTTCATACGGGACCTAAACTCGTCGCCGACTCTAATAGGACCAAAGATCCTGCGAAGAATCTTCGTCTCGAAGACTTCCAACGCTGTCTCATCCGACTCAATCACGGTCCATGCCTCTGCACCATATAGTAGGACCGGGAGTATCAGCGTCTTATATATCTTTATTTTCGTCGATAGAGGGCTTTACTTCTCATTTGCTTGCTGAGCCCAAAAAAACATCTGTTTGCAAGGTGATTCTTCGCCTGATCTCCAGGCTGACGTTGTTGTTGCTGGTGATCTCTGTTCCGAGATAGACGAAGTTTTCTACAACACTGAAGTTGAAATTCTCCATCGTCACTGACCGTCCAAGACGCATTGACGGAGTGCGAGAAGACACCAAGTACTTCGTCTTGTCCTCGTTCACCGCTAGACCCATGAGCCGAGACTGTTTTTCAATCTCTGAGAACGCGTTGCTGACTCGTCGTTCTTGCGCACCGATGATATCGATGTCATCGGCGTAGGCGAGCAGCATCACTTCCTTTTGGAAGATCGAGCCCGACATACTCTGTATGTACGGGCATTGGCGTAGGATGTATTCCATCAGGAGATTGAAAAAATCGCACGATAGAGCATCGCCCTGCCTGAAACCTCTCTTGGTATCAAAGGGGTCGGAGAGGTTTTTCCCCACCCTGACAACGCTTTGTGTGTTAGATAGCGTCGCCATGCAAAGACGGACAATCTTTGCCGGGATACCTAGTGCAGACAGGGCGTCGAAGAACTTCGATCGTATCGGCGTGTCAAAAGCGGCTTTATAATCGACAAATAGGTGGTGAGTGTCTTTGTTGAACTCACGGGTCTTTTCAAGATTTGGCGTAATGTGAATATTTGGTCACTGGTCGACCTTTTTGGTCTGAAGCCACACTGATATCGTCCTATCAGTGAGTCGGTATATGGCTTCAGCCTATTACACAATACGCCCGACAGAGTCTTATATCCAATGGAAAGGAGACTTATTCCGCGGTAGTTGGCGCAAACAGCAGGGTCTCCTTTCTTAAAGATAGGACAGAGATAACTGAGATTCCAGTCATGGGTATGCGTTCTTCTGGCCATATCTTGCATAAAAGTTGGTGCATACTCCTAACCAACTCTTCGCCGCCGGTCTTAAATAACTCAGCTGGCAGCCCATCAGAGCCTGCCGCTTTGTTATTTTTCAGCTTTTTAATAACTGAATCGACCTCGTAATAGTCCGGTGGCTCTACAATAGTGCCATCATTAACTGGTGGTTCCGGTGTCATTTCTCTTTCGTCGGTATTGTGCGCTTCATCGCCGAGTAGGTTCGAGAAATGAGTTCTCCATAATCTCAGTGATTCCTGTTCATCCGTTACCAGACTTCCATTCTCATCCTTACAGAAAGTTACTCCGGGCTTAAAACCTTCAGTCAGACGCTTGACCTTTTGGTAGAATTTTCGAGCTTCATTTCTGTTACGGAACATCTCAACATCCTCAAACTCCCGCCTTTCTTGCTCCTTTTTCTTGCGTCTGAAAAGGCGTTTCTCCTCTCTCCGTTTCTCTCGATATCGCTCTCTAACAGCTCGCGTGGCTCCCGACTGCAGAGTTCGCTGATAGGAAGCGTTCTTCTCTGCAGTAGCATTGCGACACTCCTCGTCGTACCAAGAATTCTTCACAGGTTTTATATAACCAATGACATCCTTGGCAGCCCTATCTATGGAGCGGGTAATATGTGTCCACTGCTCACATATATCTCGAGAAATCGGAGAGGTTTCCCTGAGCAGTCGGGAGAGTGTGTTTGAGAAGGCTGTGGCGGTCTGCTCTGATTGCAGCTTGCCGACGTCTAGCCTTCGTTGCATGTTGGAACGTGCGGCATGTACTACGCTGAGCCTAGTGCGTACCTTGGCACGTAACGTTCGCACGTCCAACACGCTCGATGCGTGCCTTCCGTCAATCAGAACATGATCAATTTGGTTGCGTGTTTTTTGATCAGGACTCAGCCATGTAGCCTTGTGGATGTTAAGATGTTGAAATCTGGTACTACTAACTACCATGTTCCGACCTGCGGCGAAATCGACTAGCCTCTCTCCATTATTGGAGGTAGTGTCGTGTCGTGAAGGCTAAATTTTCCGACGGTTGGGCCAAAGATTCCTTCCTTCCCAATCTTGGCGTTGAAATCGCCAAGCACGATTTTGACATCGTGTTTGGAACAGCGCTCGTACAGGCGTTCCAAGCGCTCATAGAATTCATCTTTAGCATCGTCGTCTTTCTCTTCCGTCGGGGCGTGCGCACAAATCAGGCTAATATAAAAATATTTAGCCTTGATGTGTATCGCGGCTAGACGCTCGTCAACAGGTGTGAACCTAGAGACGAGGCCACGTAGTTTCCTACTCACCACGAAACCACATCCAAATTCGTGCTTACTCGCATGGCAGCTGTAGTAGATGTCACAGGATGCTTTTTTAGAGCAACCCTGCCCTATCCATCGGATTTCTTGAATTGCGGTGATGTCAGCCTTGCATTTTTCGAGGACATCAACCAGTTGGATACTTGCACCATCCCAATTAAGGGTGCGGACATTCCAGGTGCATATCCGTAAATCGTGATCCTTATAGCGTTTGCGGGGGTCGTCATCATTAAATTCCTTCCGAGGCTTTCCTTTAGTTTTCATTGGGGGGTTTTTTTTAAAGTTGCGGGTCCCAAGCCCAGCGCACCAACCCCTTTTTAAAGGAGAGGGCCCCTTCGCCTTCTCACGTTAGCTCACCTCTGAACGGATGTTCAGAGGCTACCCAGGAGATACGTGTCCTAACGGACGTGTGAGTTGCTTGGACCGTTTGACACAAGAATCATTGTTGGCCATTCCCAGGTGTATGGCAGTCAACAACTTTCCACACAATGTGCACTGGAGCAACCGAATCCCAATCTCCCAATTGTATTTATAATAAATAACCACTGTAAATATTGTGGCCTGATTATTATTCCAGTGAAAGGCTTGCGCAGCATTTTGCACAACAAAAGCATAAAAGAATGTGATTTTAGATTTTTAAGTCTAGTACAAAGCTCTTCCACAAAGTCATAAATCTCAGCAATTTCAGTCTTCAATGTACTCCTGTTCTCTAACAGATTGATCAAATAATTTTTTAGATTTTCAACATCAGGGCATGCTGAACATGCGCAAGCTTCAAACTGATTCCTCACATGTAATTTCTTTTAAGCAATCATGATAATCAGTCAACGATATTTCGTTATTTTCCGTTAATCGTTCAATGTTGATCGCATCTAACATGAGCTTAACATTTTCATGATAGACACATACACATACTGTATGGGTCACAGATGATCCTGCTAATACGCAGTGTCGAGGTCTTAGCTGTGCAAATTTTGAGAAACCAATTTTTAAATTCTCATTTTCAGAGACAAATTTTGCGTACAACTCTGAAAGATTACATAAAATCAATCTTTTCTGTTCGTGCTTGCGAGAACCATCATTGCTTTTAATAGATATAAAATCCTTTTTTCCCGGCAACATTCGACTGTTTTCGTCATCTTCGTAAAACAATTTTACTTTAGCTTCTATTTCGCTGTCCAATTTTCTACCTGGCTAAGCTTTAGGAAAAGAAAACACTCCCTCTTCTTCTACTAATTCTTGCGCGTTTCTGACTTGACGCTCTGTTGCATCAAATTGTTCCATAACTTTCCTACGACTCCAGGATTTGGGCGCAAGAGTTAATGGACAAATCTTTTAAGAAAGAGTAGTACTCTCCGAATTATTCTGTGTCTCGTTATCATTCAGTTCTTCAGTCACAGTATTAAGACCTTCAAGAGAAATGTCATTGGATTTGGAACACTGAATTCTACAATTACTGCATATTTTCACACCTTTTGGTAAATGGGGAAAAAATAACTGCTGCTCTTCTGTCATCTTTCTCAAAGAACTACTTACAGTGTGGTTTTCTTTATTAAAAGGGTTAGCACACCTACTGCGAAAAATAGATGTCGATGCCATTTTCTGCCTTGAACATGTAAAAAAAGAAATACTAAAAGTAAAGAAACAAGAAGAAAACACGAAATACAAGAAAAAAACGAAACATAAAATTCAGCACAACCGAGGGTATTAAATAAAAATAAATATATCAGGCAGGCCAGCGACACAACGCTGGAACTGTTTTTAAATATAACAGTCGCTAGCGCTGCACATAATACACCAGCAGCATACAGTTGATATGTCGTTGGCGTCGCAGTAGACAGTAGACAGACGCTTGGCTTGGCTCTCACAGAGCATTGAATTCGCGCGACGCGCCCGAAGGCCTCAAAAAGCCAAACAAAAAAATGTTATTGATAATTTTTCTATGTCAATTAAAAAATTTTTGAATAACTTTAAAATATTATTAAAGGACATACAATGACCTTTCAGAAAAGATTTTAGAAGTTTACTTTGCTTTAATAGAAAAAAAGTTATGAGCTTTTGAATTTATCGATGTTGACCCCACCATTGAAAATTTAACCCTTTGTAACTAGGAAAGGATTGGTGTTAAAAATCCAATACTTGCTGATTATATTACTGGCATATAGAGGAATAAATACAGAAAGTATGAACACGATCAAAGATGTGTCCAAAAAAGTTGGGGCGGTTCAGGAATAATGCCCCATATATGTCTTTAGCGCCCTATCTCTTTCTCCCTACCTCTTCCACACTTTTTCAGCGATGAAATATTTGAGGTAACAACAAAAATCTTATGCAACAACAACCAAAAAGACACTTAGCGCTTCCACTTGGCTCGATTTGCTCATTTGCAGATAGACGAACGAACGAATTTCAATTAAGCTGTTATCGTAAGAGTATTTCGAATACTTTTCTCATCTAGAAGCATGGAACTGAAAACACGAAAGTATCAAAACAGTTCTGTGCTAAAAACACAATTTTTTTTGTTTTAAAAAACATTTATTAGTCGGTCGTCCTGTGATGAATATCACTTGTATCCCATAACGTCAGGCGCACCTTATTATTCAGCTATAGTTGGTTTTTGCCGTTGAGAAGCCAGCCCAAATTATTAGACCTGGCGTATAGGGATTTTACGACCGCATTAATATGTGTTCCGAATGTGATGCGTTTTTCCTGGTACACTCGTAGGTATTTATACCCAGTGTTTTTTTGTTTTTTTTTTCTAGGCTAGTAGTTTACAGCGGCTCTAAGAACTTAACACTGAGCTTGGGAGGTCATTTCTCCTGAGTCGCGTTGTGTTATTTTGTTGAGCGAGAGCTCTTGCGAGCGGGTTTGGGTGATAGACGAGTTTTTGAGAATAGTTTCGTTTTGTTCCAGCTATTTCAGACTGCACAGTTGGGATATTCAGATCTCTGTGAATACAATCGTTTCGAATGTACCATGGTGCACCAGTTATTGTTCTAAGGATTTTAGATTGAGCTCTTTGAAATATTTCCACATTGCTGGCGCTTGCATTGCCCCATAGCTGGGATCCGTATGTCCAAATAGGCTTTATTACTGTGTTATAAAGCAACACCTTGTAATCCAGTCTTTCGAGATGAATGCCGAGATGCATGACCTCATTGGCCTGTGGGATCGTAATATTGTTCAGAGTTAGCGTAGGGCAAGTACCTCTATTGAGCGTGAATGTAACGTGTTTACTTTTTTGTTCATTGACTTTTATCCGTCAATTGCCCAGCCACTCTTCGAGATGGGTGAGGTGATCTGCAAGTCGATTTGTAGCTTGTATTGGGCATCGGGACCTGCTTAATATTGCAGTATCGTCAGCAAATGTTGATGTTGTGAGGTTGTTGTTGATTGGGATATCTGATGTGTATAGCACGTATAGCATGGGGCCGAGTACGCTACCTTGGGGCACACCAGCTTTGATTTCCGACTCTACTGTTAGAAAATCATTTTGTCGCACAACGAAGGTTCTTTCGCTGAGATAGGACTCAAGAACCTTGTGAGTATTTTGTGGGAGCAACACATTAATTTTGTACTTAAGCCACTCGAGCCAAACTCGATCAAACGCTTGGGCAATATCGAGAAAGATTGCGGAGCAGTATTCACGGTGCTCAAACGCAGTTCGAATCTCTGAGGTAATACGATTGACTTGTTCAATGGTGCCATGCTTTTCGCGAAAACCGAATTGATGGGTCTGAGAAAAATCTTTTCAAAGAGCTTGGACAGACATGATAGAAGACTTATGGGTCTATATGATGCCGCCTGAGTTTTATCCTTACCGGGCTTCGGGATCATGACAATGATTGATTTTTTCCACTGGGTGGGGAAATAACCACTTTTTAGAATTGCATTGAACAGTTTGGTAATATAAATTATAGCTGGACTGGGGAGTTCCACGATCATTTTTGGAGAAATAAGATCATGACCTGCAGCCTTTTTTGGGTTTAGCTGATTTTTTATGATGTTTTTTACTTCATGTGTGTGTATTCGGAGGGGTGCTGAATAGTTCCTATCCGGATATGGAGGAAGAGTGAAACCGTTTGTCGACGGGTTTGGCTGAAATACATTTTTAAGATATGCCGCAAAAATGTTAGCCTTTTCTTCATCACTGCGAGCCCATTTGCCAGTATTATCTCTAATGGGTTTAGATACCTCAGCGGGTGGCTGAATAGTAGCTGTTTTCAGCCTTAATTTTGCAGCTGGAGATCTCAAATTTTGCCATTCTCTTCTTAGGCGGCGTTTTTTTGCAACCAGATGTTCAATATGACTATTTGTTATGCTATGATTTGTCGTTGGAGGTGAATTAAATTGTGGTGTAGAGTGTTTTGCTGCAGCAGTAAGAATTGAGTTAAGGGCACTGACAGAGTTGTCTATATCCATTTCGCAGTTGACTCCAGGGTTGAGTTCAATGTGGCTGCTTATATATTTTTTGTATTTAAGCCAATTCGTATTGTAAGCGGTGAGAAAACTGGGATTTCGTTTGTATTGTGGGTATTCCAATAGATCAAAAATTATGGGAGAGTGATCCGATGACAGATGAATGAATTCCATCATGCTTTGCTGCATTGATGCAATCATAGCTTCCATGCTATTTTGGGGTATGATCTGTGACGGGTTTTGTGCTGGAACGTCGATGGGAACCTTAAGCGACACGGTTTGTGAGTTTAGATTTTGTGTGGTGTTGTTTAGTCCTGATTTCAATGCATTTGCAAAGGACACACCGGGTTTAGTTGTGTCTAGGGTATAGGTCTGCGGGGTGCGTATTTTTATCTCTTCGGGGCGAGTGCGGGTTGAAGCGATTCGCTGATTCAGGCGGTTTTCAGTTCCTTAAAAACTGGGCAGCCCCTGTAATTAGCCGTGTGGTTACCACCGCAGTTGCTGCATTTTTTTGCATTGGGGTCTGTTTTATTTGCGGGACATGAAGCAGTGTCATGGAGATCTCCGCAGGCAACGCATACAGAAGGTAGGGTGCAATACGTTTTTGTATGGCCAAACTTTTGGCAGTTAGTGCATTGAACCGGGTTGTTACGTTTGTGAGGCTCTTCGACAGTTATTCTGCGGTGGAGCAGATATTGTAGGGTGTATATTGGGTGTACTTCATTTTTTTTAAGTGACTTGCTCTCGGGCTCTAATTCAACTTTGAACATGGGTTGAGCTATTTTGTTCTTTTTTATAATATTAGTAGCGACTTTGGGATTGAAACCTTTTTCCTTGAGAGCACTTATCACTTCACTTGGGGATACACTTGGTTCGATGCCTTTAAGTACAATTTGCAGACCTTTAGAGCTTTTTAACTGATAAGTGTAAAAGTTTGCTTTTGTGTCAGTTAAATGTTTGGAGACTACACTATAGTTTTGTTCTGTGTAAATTTGTAGCTTAATTTCGTGCAGATTTTCCCTTTTAAGCGATGAAATATGAAAATTGCCATTTCCAATAAGTTGCACTACGTTGTTCACAAGGCTATTCGAGTATTTTTCTCGAACATATATTGGCGGGGGTTTGGTGCTGACTTTTGGGACAACTCCATCAGCGTTGTTTGATGCACTATTTTCATTTTCGCTTAAGATGGAAAATCTGTTGCCTGCAAGAGGCGTTTGTGTCGCGCTTTTATCGTCGTTACGATTGATCTTGGGCTTATTACCACTTTTAGAGGTAGGGCTTAGTTTACGCTTAATTTGTATATAGCGGTCTAAGCCTGTCTGCACTGCCGAACGATTTGAGAAGGTTTGCTTATTTTTTTGCATTATGCTTTGCGCTAACGGGACGTTCATGTTGTTGTTATTATTTGCTACCACAGCAGCAGAGACAGCAGGCGCTTGCAAGAGACATGCTGTTGTTGTAGTAGCATTGTTTGAATGTGTTATTGTGGTTGTTGTTGCACTAGAAGAGCACACGTACGTTACAGTTTGTGTACTGGTTGCGGGTGGGAACGTGGTTGGGGAAAAGTTATTAGTTTTAAGAGTAGGTGTTGGGCATTGTGCGGACCAAGAGAGTGGTAGAGTTTGCTCTTGCATTGGCATTGTTAGCGAGATTGGTCGCGGCTGAGGTAAATTAAACGTTATGTTTGTACTTACTGCGCTTTTACCTAGCATATCTTCAGTACCTTGCGTTTTGGGTGGGCAGTTGATCGCCGGGGAACAAGACCTTGCTCTTACCTTTTGATCAGCAGAGAGTCTATTGGATTCGTTGAGTGGGGGAGCGGTGTCGACAAATGTGAAGTAGGCATTTCGTCTACTCACATCTTGTACAGTTTGTTTAGACTACGCGTCTTTTTCGCGCATTAGTTTTTTTTTTTTTTTTAATTTATTATTTTAATAAACAAAAGAATGTATCATAAATACATTCAAAAGAGAAAAAATTAAAACGCGAAAAGAAGTATTAAGCGTTTAATTAATTTTCGTGTTTTGCACTGACACTTTGACACTTGGTATAACTATTTTCATATACTTTTTTTTGTTTATAAAAAAAAAGATAAACAAAGAAAATAATATTTGACCAGAGCTCAGTAAATGCACACCCGGTCGCGTCGAGAGGCAATCGATAATCACAAGTGTAGTGACCAATCAGCTAACCCAGGAGGAAGACCCCAGGGCACTCGTCTCGTCTGAGTGTGTATGCCTCTGATGCACATTTTCTGAGGTTTATACCACTACTCCACCCATTTTAGCCCATTTGCCAAATTTGTAAAAGTATAGCTGTAACATATCAGTGGCGTTGTAAACGCACTTGTCTCTGGCAAGGACGGCCGTGTCATCCGCAAATGTAGCTATGAGAAATTCCTGGGGATCTACCATCGGAATGGTACGCCCAGTGGGTATGTGCCAAGTGAATAGAATGTACAAGGTGGGACTTAGTATACTTCCTTGTGGAACACCTGCACAGATTTTTTTCGTGCTCGACTCCACTCCATTCGTGTTTGTCTCTGATATTCTTTCATAAAAGACCACATGCTGTTTTTGCCTGATAAGCAGCTTTTTGATCCTGTTGGATACTCTTCGGTACACTCTATCCACAGCAGGACTTCGCGTGCGAAAATACTCTCTTCTGAGTCTCCTCTTAAACAGGAGAACTATTTCAGTATCTGGGTGAATCCTCGATTAAGCTTTATTGAGAAAAGCGCATACGCGTCTTCTTAGTCTTCATATCGTATAATCTCGAGGTTCAATTCCAGGGTAATTTTTAGCTCTTTGCGAAAAGCAACGAGGTTCGTACCAGGCGACAAAAATCGTTGGACTGCGGCGAGCTTGCTACTTCGACCACGAGGGGAAGATGATCGGATGAGTAATCCGTAATCCGTTGTACACAAAAAAGTCTATGGCACTTGCTGAGTGCTGCTAGGCATAGGGAAAGTAAATAGCTTCCCGGTGGCTAGGATTTGAGTAGAGCAGGTTACTAAAGGTTCCTGCAATCTATTCCCGTCCGCTCTGTAGTTCCGCCAAAACCGATGTTTGGCGTTGAAGTCCCCGCCGATTAAAAACTTTATTGGCTAGCCCGCGAGCGTTCCAACCGACCATTATTTTTTGATGAGAAGAGACAAGCACAATGTTTTAAGGAACTTATTTGTTTCCTGCAGTTTCTTGAACATTTCCTGAAGGATGTTCACTTTATAAGACAGGGCTTCAATCGCTAATTCTAGGCTTGAGGTTTTGCTAGAAGTTTCGTGTGTTCCGTTTGGACCTGCCTGCTGTTGGTACTAACCCTAGAGGACTGACGATCTGCAGCCCTGTACGAACTGAATCTGCGTATGAAAAATTGCCTCGGACCCTAGCTCCAGAAACGAAGTCCATACCGCTGTGATGGTTCTCAGCGTTGAGCGCAAAAAAGAAAAAAAAAAAAAAAAACCGTGGGGATTGTCTGCGGATCCAGACAATCCCCACGGTTATAATATGTGCAGGTTTACCAGAAAGATAAAAATACAACCTTTAAGGCACACACCTATCCGATTGCAAAACGGAAGATGGTGCCGCTGTAACGAGGAGAATGCCGATAAACCATTTTCTGCTTCCTTGCTCTCCAACATTTAACATTCGACGTGTCACGTACGAAAAAGTAAAAGTACAAATCAAGGCACTTAAACCGCGGAAATCTCCAGGAGACGATCGTATTGCTTGTAGGACTGTTAAGGCTCTGTCTGTTCTGTACCTCGTTCTCTTATTTATCTGCATGTTACGTATCTGACACTTTCCATCTTAATGGAAAGTGCTGCAAATACGATGATACTTAAGACTAGAAAGTCCGAAGGGCAGATCGACTCATTTAGACCGATTAGTTTATTGCCAATATTCTCAAAGATATTCGAAAGAATATTTCTTGCCAGAATATTGCCAATGATCGGAATGTTATTCCTGATTGTCAGCAAGATTGCTGCTGCTGTCTTTTTGGATGTGAAGCAGACTGCTTGACCGTGTTTGGCTTGAGGGTCTGCTGTTAAAGATTAGGATACACCTACGGCTTTCTTTTAATCTTTTATACAGAGACGATGTTTTCATGTAGTGATAAAAGGAACCTAATCAACAATGCGACCAATATGCGCTGGAGTTCCCCAAGATAGTGTACTAAGCCCTACCCTTTTTGCCTTGAACAAAGAAAACAAATAAACTGTTTGGAGTCTGCTCACTGCTCTTTCACTTTGGAGAGTTGCATATGCCCCCTGTCACTTTAAACAATTCAGCTATACCCAAGGTTAATTACGTCAAGTACCTAGGTATGCTGTTAGACAAAGGTTTAACATGGAATAAACACACAATAAAGTCAATCGGTGTATGTCGCGCTAAATTAAAGATGTTAAATTGGCTTCTACGTCCACCAAGTAAGCTACGATGAAACAATAAACTTCTAATCTGCAAAATTAGAATTTTGCGGTCGTGTAGATAGAGGATACATCTTTGGGGCACTGCCTCCAAAACTTGTATATAACGTGTTCAAAGGCTGAAGAATAAGACAGTGCGATTTATTTGTAATGCTCCGTGGTTTGTGCGTAACACGGCCATCCTTCGTGATCTGGATATCCCGACTATAATAAAATAAATCGACATAGCTCAAGATACAATAATCGGCTCCGCAATTACATAAATCCGCTGGCTTCAGCTCTTGCTAACAATTCAAGAAGAAGGAGTTCTTAGAGGCGCCACCCAAAGGATCTGTTTAGACGATAATAGAGTCCTGCATTTTAATCTAATTACCTAATTACAATTGTATTGATTAAAGAAAAAAATCATATTTTATTTAAATGGGCTTCCTGTCCTCGATTTTAGGAACAGTAAGGTTTATATTTCGAATTTTATTTTATATCGCTTACTGTTGCCTTGATGAGTTCCAAACATTAATTTGCATTTTCAAAAAAAATTAAATGAAGAATGTCATCAACATATTCTTACCTGAAATAGGTCCGTCCTTGCACTCTTAAGCATTCTTCCCGGATGATCTATCACATCCCCACTTAGTAATCAATTTCAAATGCTTTAAAAAATAATGTACATCCTCTTCCGGTAAACTTTTTATGAGACGGTTCGCAATATGATTACTTTATGATGCATATTTGTAACAGGAAATATTTTGCCCTTGACAATCCTATGGATTTAAGAATTCTTCAGTGTTATTCTATATAATTAATGGATAAGGCTGCAGAGCTTTTTGCCGTAGAAAAGTCGTCTGATACATCTGTAAGCTTCTTCTTTAAAGGTAGAACACTCATCGATAGTTTTGGTCGGTCTTCCTCTGATTCGCTCAGTAGACTTATAAGGTTTTTCTGCAAAATTGTCAAACACTGTAGGATTAGCTATCCATGGTTCAATCTTCTTCGTAAATCGTCCTTGGTTCAATTTCATCTCTACCATTTCTATTTAATAAACGCATAAATGCTCTGAACTTCGATTTTTAGATGTTCGTAGTCTTTTGCATTGACGGTTAAAATGCCGTCATTTGAACCGCCACTAAAAATGCTTTTTCACATTCCGAATTTTAGATTTGTCATAGACATTGTAATCATCATCACTTTCAAAAGTAATACATACTCATGCCAATATTTTGCTATCTAAGAAGATGCCTAAAAAGGTATGAAGCTAACAACCTACCAAAACAACCAGTAAAGATAAAACTTTGTAGTGCCTTACACACAAATTTTTCGGTCCTGGTACCTGTAGTAACTTGAAGCAATCCTGAAACTAGTGTTAGATATACATTCTTTTGAAATGGTTTTATGTAAACAGGTTTGTTTTATCATTTATTAGTTGAAAGTAAGAAATGCACAGTTGATATACCAATCAATGCATTAGTAGCTGTGCCTGCGGTGTGGTGTTCTTCCTTCCTAACTTATTTAAGATCGTAGGGGGGATGAAGGAGGTTAAAAATTTGACTTTGTTTTTCCATGAAGAAACAACGTAACATTTTCAAATTCATCAATCTAGTAAAAGTTTATTAGCATTTGGAAATTACGTTACGCCTCTATAAAATCCTAGTATAAACATTTGTTTTGATACATACTACAACAAATATCATTGAAAAAAAATCGACAAACATTTATGTTTAGTTGATTTTTTTGAAGAAAATGACTCATTTAATTATGAAATTCATTTTATTTTCAAATAAATCCAAATTGAATTGTTATTTTGGACTCATAATCTTTAATTAATTCTCTATCCGATGCGTACAATAATTTTGTTTAATGCTTTTATTAAATATTTAATTTTTGTAACGCTTTTTGGCCGTTATTGTCACTTATTATGAACAACTTTGAAATATTAAATGTGAAGAGCAACTAAGGCAGTTATTACGATTTTTACTGTGGAGGATCATAATCAGTATCAATTTCAGTATTTTAAAAAATATTATAAACTAGCGGACTCGGCTTCACTACCCCTCTTTGTCAAGTTTTTCAAGTGTTATTTTACAATAATCTTTTGAACATCTTATTTCTAAAACTCCAGTCCAGCTGACCGACTGTGCTCCTACTCACAGCTTGGTAGTTGGCCAAGCGGGCGCAATTACAAAAAAATAAAAATCTAAAGCAAATGAAAATTACAAAAAGGTTGTATAGTGATTTGTTAGTATAGCATTTTTAACAGAATTTAAAGGCGAGTGAAAAGAGAAAAAAGGAGAGAATTTATTATAGTTAAAACAGAGAGCTCGAAGTGAATTATTGAGAGCGTAATTAGTCATACAAAAAGGCAATTTTATTGGCACAAAATGCCGAGTTGATCGAAACGGGATATTTTAATAAGTAAGGGGAATCAATTTCACCAATAAAAATTTTGTGGAGAAAAATCACAGAGAACATGGATCTGCGCGATGAAAGGGTTGGCAGATTAATTAATAAACTATAATATGCTATATAAGAAATCGCTGTAGCATGAATTACGTAAATGCTCGTTTCCGAAGATTTTGAATAAATCACAAAATAAATTTTTAACACACATAAATTCGATAGCTTTATAGGAAATGCGAATTTCTTCAGTCGTCAGAGATGATTTCGATTAGAACGATCTTTCCAAAATGAAACAAAGTTGTCACAAAATATTTCAAAATATAAAATATGCGGTTGAAGCCAGTAAAAACAATGACGCAGATGAAGTTTTTAGGTACAGATCTCTAAGTTTTGTTCTTACCCCTCTAACATTTTGATAGTGAATAAGGAAAGAAAGCAAATTTAGGGTTTTGGTGTGTTGGAAGAAGAGCCAGGTAATTCAACTGCATTTTGCTCTGACGTTTATTTTTATAAACCCATTCATTCCCGACAATGCCTTTAGTAGCGGACAGAAGAGTATCAAAAAGCGACACCGAAACAAAACCTTACAGGATGAAATTGAGCGAGAGTAATTAAAATTTAATTTTGAAACCGAAATAATTCGGAAAGAATCCAGCTGAGAATTAATATAACCTTTCATATCATCTTCAGCAGTAGTTGCTGTAAGGCAAGAAATAAATATCGACTTACGTGCAGGAACAACCGTAAGACCATTAGGTTTCAGAGCATTTGAAGTAGGTACAACAGAAGCAGGATTGGCGTGAACTGCAGCCATTTCAACATCCATTGAAACAACATGTGGCTGCACAGATGGACAAGAATTCGTTAAACTTGTTGAATTGACAACTCTTTCTTTGTCCTCAGACATATTTCGAAGGTTCTACAACTGACATAAAATCAGTCGTTAGCTCCCTAGAGTGGCTCTCATTATTTGCTACTGGTGTAGCTATCGGAAAAGTTGGTATTACTGCTTCATTAGGCAAAGAAATTGTTAAAGTAGGCTTTGCCTTAGATGAATTCCTCTTACGTTTAGGCGAGGAATTTAGCCATTTCATGTCACTAAAAGATTTTTCTAGTTTCAGAAGCTGGTCAGGCATAGCCCTTAAATCGCGCTTGAGATATGTGAAACTATCTCTAGTCTGATTCATGAATGTAAAGATCTCAGTTTCCGTCGATCTACATTCATTGCAGGTTCGGCGCAAACCCTTGCGTTCCTTGATAGCATCAAGAACGTGGCCTGTAAGCCAAGCACATCTGCAGTGCGTAGCGTTATCGCAAAGTCAGCACAACAAGAATTTCTCATTGCAGATCATGTTTTTGTATTAGCAACGCGTATCGTAGCAATTCAATTTAATATCGTAAAAATAAGATAAAAAATTATAAAGGAGACTAGTTTTAGCACTGTAATGCGCAATGCAACTAAACGCTAAATTTGTCCAATAGACAAAAAAATAAAATGCTTTGAAATAGAAAGCAACAACAAAACAATATCTTTGTGTTAAATAATAACAACAATTTGTGTGTTATTAAAAGCATTGCAAACTTTGAAAAAGAAAAGCAGCAACAAATAAATGCTTACCAGAAACACAGAACAGGTATTAAAATAAAACGAAATGAAAAGGCGAAAGAGTAACAACAAATAAGGCGCGCACTTATTAAAAATGTTTTTAAATTATAACAGATTCAATTAAAAAGATAATGTAATTAATAAAATGATTACACAGAATATTTAAATTTGGTAAAATTATTATTATTATTATTTACAAGTTAGTGCGGAATTAAAATTACGTCTAACTTAAATACTAAGCTATAGCAGCTGAGGCCTTAAGCTTGTAGTGTTTATGTTTATGAGTACTTAAATGCTATTATTTAAAACTATGATATACTATCTATTTACATGAGACATTGTACTTAAATTAATTGGTAGATGTTTATGGCTTTGAAGAAGTCTATTGTTTTATGTATATTATCGAATGAGGTTATTTCAGTTATTGTTGCTTTTAGGTATATGGATCTTTCTCTAATGTAAAGTGGGCAATCAACTAGTATATGTGGAAGCGTAAGTGCTGTGTTGCAGTTTGGTAAAATAAATACAATGTTTGAATGAAAAGTGAATTAAAGCAAACGAAAATGATTATTGTATAGAGCTTCTACTAAATACACTGATGAGTATATGTTCAGTGAGAACTGAACATCTACTCAGTGCAGTTGTAATAAGTTGAACGGTTAAGGAATGCATAAAGTAACGAACAAACATCAATTTTTATATATACCTACATATACTTCTGTTTTTTTTTTTCTTTATAAGACTTATAACCGTCAGCAGCTGACGTAACGATAAACTTGCTAATGAATTCATATCCCAGCAGCGCATCGCAATCGATATCTTTAGTCGCAACAAAATGGAACTTTTCTATTGTATACTTTTATCGGGTTACCTTTGTGCCGAGACCGCGCAAATTGACTTCACTTCGTACCATTTCAACACCTTTGATTTTGTTGAACAATTATTCTTCGTAATCATAACATCAGCACCCGTTAAAATCGACGTTGTTAACCTGCAGCTTCTTAAGACTTTTATTTTCATACACAATCTTAACACCAGGAGCAGCAATCGGACAGTTTTTCGACATATGGCCCATTTGGTTACACATTTCTGTGCTCACACATTTCTTTATGTATATCTAACGCTAGTAGCACTAAGTACACAAACCGATTGCTAATTCATGCAAACCAAGAAATGAGAACTGCCTACAATAGGAAGCTCAACACGCAGGAGACTGAACGATGCGAAATTCCGCGAAGAGTGGGGCAGTCGCATGTAGTAAGATTACATAGATTACCAACGTAAATGTATATGAGTCCAAATATTGTTTTTTTTTTATTTTATTCTAATTTACATTACATACATTAATGACATTGGTGATTGAGCAACAAATATGCCCATTATAGTAAAAAAATTTACTTATTGTTTTAAAAAAACAGATTGTAAACATTCACGGAAATAAAAAAAAAATGTATATCTGCATTGCATTCACTCTCAAGCAGCGATCGAAATCCGGCATATTAGAAAAAGACGTCGGTTCAAAAAAGAATGCATCATCGTCTGCTTTATCAAAATTATTAAACCATTTTATTACTGGCATGTTCTATACGGCAAACGCCTGAATAATCTTGGCAATATTCTCTACCACCACTTTAGAGTCATTTCCATCCTATTGAGTTATTATAATCTCTGTTGCTTCTATGTAAATGTGTATCTATGTTTCATTTAGGCAGACATACTATTTTTTTCCAATCTTACTTTTCCCGATCTCGCTAACATGAGTACTAAATTTCATGCCGGAACCTAAAAGTTTTAGTTTTAAGCTAAAACATATGCTTAACGCTTTTATGAGGGAGGCACAAGAAAAATAATCTATAAATCATTAAGATTGATCCAAAATTTAAAGAGGTACGATTTTTTGTATTTATGAAATCAAATGTCAAAAAGGTCTTTGATCTTTTTCGTTCAAGCGGAATGGATGACTCTCGTGTAAGTGACCAGCAATTTTTATTAGCATACCTTTTCATCCGTTTTTCCTTTCTAGGGTTTAAGCATGGTATACTTAACAAGGTAAGAGCCTAAGCGTCACTCGGTGGCATAAATTTTGAGAGAAGCAGAATGTGCAAAAGAGAGAGAAGCCAACAACAACTTGTAGTTGAAAACAAACGAAAGCAATGTATTTTCTGCGTTATTGCACAAAAAAAATAATAAAAAATTCTTTCAGTTCAAAATACATTCGCACACTCCAATGTATTTGGATATTATGTATTAGAATGAAAAAACAATCATGCGTGGAGACATCATTTCCGTTTGACTATCGCAAGCGAACTAAAATTTAAGACACTGGAAAGAAGAAGCTAAATATGTGGGCGCGTACCTTGTTAAGTAAACCTTGGGTTTAAGGATAAAGCTTTTTGAAATTCATACTAATAAAATATTTTAAAGTTATATTGGAAATTTAATACATAGCCGCGAGATCGACTCGATTAAGCCTACAGCCCCTCAACAAGGTTTCATCAAAAGTAATTTCAAAGTCTTTTTTTTTTTTAAACAGTTTCAGTTGCAATCATTTTTACTATTGGTTGCGTTATTTATTTCTGTTTAGAACTACCTGATAACTCTGCGCATTTGATGAAATTGTGATTATGTCGGCCAGTCTACAACTTGATATTGTCCTTTGGTTGATTCTGGCTGTTCCAGCTTAACGCTGCCTTTTGCTGCTGTTGACCATTTCGCAACTTCTTTGTTTACATCTGTCTTGCGATTCTTCATTGCTCCTGCTTGCGTATTTATAATTAACTAAATTAAAGCTAGTTTTTAAAGAGATTCAGCATTTTTCGAGAGTTTCAGTTTTAAATGTGGAATCATACTCGAAGGGTAGTTAGCGCATTTTAAAGTTTTGCCGCACAACCGACATTTCACGTTCATTGCAACACGTAAGTTTTTTTTTGCTTGGCGGGCAACAAATTCTAAATTCACATTATTAAATTAATTTGCATTTAACTAAATTTCACTTGGAATTTACATTTGCTACCAAAAACAAAACAAAATAATGCATAAACATTATTCAAAAAACTATTTTTATGAGATGTATACCCTATGTTGCCATATTTGAAAACGCTAGTAAAATAGAAATCAATCGGAGTTCTTTGGCATAATGTAAATTTCTTAGCGGTTTGGCACAACACTTGGAACCAAAACACTAGAGTTTTCTGTGGCATGCCTGTATATCCAGTGTTTATGCCGCAGATGTCAATAATGGGTTAAGTTTTAGTTATTTTTATGAACTTGTACAATAACAAATATAATAGAAAAAGAGCAATCGAGAGAGAAGAAACCGTTATTTATATTCTCTCTATTAATATTTGTTATTGTAATATCCCAACACCTTTTGCATAGATTTTGTTTGTTTTGCTTCTTTTGATCGCTTGCATTAGAAGCTAATTAGTTGCAATTTCGACTCCGCGCCTTCAACTCGCGTTTAGTCACATCCAACGTTTGTGTTGGACGCATTTATATACATTTAGTTTGTTATGCTGTGTGGATTTATTTCTATTACAGGCATCGCTAGCGACTATGTCGCTAGTTCAGCAGAAGTGACGCCGTTGCCAATGCTGTAGTCTTGGTTGGCTGGTTACGCCGGTGAACAAACATGTGCACTTAAACTAACAATATGATAACGAAACCAAAATAGAATAGGCTACATTATTCCCCTTCTAAGGAGCGTATGACAATATTATTTTTACCTTCTGAACGATGTAGATTTTGTTCTGGTTCTATTTCTGCTTGCATCTAAGATTCCGGATGTGTTAAAGATCCCCGTGGTGAACTGTTAGTTCCAGGGTCCATTGCACAGTGGTTGGGCTTGTATGGAGACGCGGCCAAAAATACTTCTAGTGGACATATCGTTATGAAATTAATACCAAAAATCTAAAAAAATATTTTAAGTATATGATAAAAAAATTGGTCATATAGGACGTCTATATCATATAGCTGCCATAGGAACAATCGGTTAAAAATCAGCATTTAGTATGAAAAACTTTTTTGTTTTTTAAGGTATCTTAACCAATCTTTCAGATTATATGTTTGGAGCAGGTTTATATATCCTTACCAAATTTGGTTAAAATCAGAGAACAATATCTTATATCTCCCATACAAAAAGATGGTGCAACTTTTAAAAAAATTGTTCTTTTCCAAGGCCTATATTTAATATTTGATCTGTAAATGAGAACGCTGGTGAAATCTTAGTCTCCAAAAGTAAAAACAATCACGAATTCATATAAAAAGTATTTTATTCATCTAGCAACAAATGCACACCGCTTAACAATTTTGTTTTTTTTGTGCATGGCAGTTTTCCTTGCCCAGTTATGAAAGGGTCTGAACTTAAGAGCAATCTATTAAATAAATCCCTATTTGTGTCAACTCGTGACATTTTCCTAGTATGATACTCTCTAAATTTTTTTATGTCTTTATTTTTGGATTCGGCAGCTTCTTCAGATAACTCTCCTATCGAAACAAGCGCATAATTTATAATTTCCGGGCCGTGGACTAAAACTTTATGCACTGAAGGTGGAAGGTAATACCATGGGTATAATTTGCGGTGTCAAGTGCAAAGCTTCCAAATTTTTCGGTATTTATTTTATATCCAGATGCCATGCATTGCAGTAATGTTGCACACCTATTTAAAACATGTTCATCCAATCCTGTTATATCAGCAGACAATTTTGTATCGCTAAAAAACCTTCTTGCCGTATTACCGTCATTTGAAGTTCCACTACCTCCACTTCTTGGTTGGTCGACATGTAATCCCATTTGGATGCGAAAGTCTGCTTGAATTTGTGTTTTCCTATCCTTAATGGCTTTTTTATCTTCTGGGGTACAAATTCGCCAAGTTTTCAAATGCAATCTATATGCCAAATGCAAGAAATATTTAAAAAATCGAATATATGAGTGCAACGGAGACAATCCAAACTCATAATGTTCTTCGTGAACTTTTTTGCTTAAGCATTTTTCCAAGTCATTCATTTCGCTCGGCTTTGCGTCACATATGTAGCATTTACAAGTTGATGTTTCACTTAAAGCACTACAGACTTTTCCGTCAACCATTGTCAACTGCAAACGATGTGTAATTGTAATGTTTTTGGTTAGTGCTTTACATGTATATGGCTCCAGCGCAGATATTTTGTTCCTAAAGTATTTGGCTTCATCTAAAGTCAATTGTGTTGTTTCTTTTTGGAATTGGAATCGTATTGGTCTGCAGTAACGTGTGGATGACGGTCGCGGATTTTTCCAAATTACTTTGTGTTTCTGGGGATCGCTTTCCTGAGTAATTAGTTGCAGTGGTACATACGAAGTCACAAACAAATTCGAATCATCAATGTTACTGTTCAATGCTTTCTGTTTATATTCGGAATGACTAGAACTGCCGTCAAATCCCCACTTGCCAATTAAAATCAAGTCAACCACGCTATCATCATCAATGCTCTCAAGGACATCAGCTTGAAGTTCTATAATTCGTAACGCCGTGTGATCCAACAAGCTTTGCAGCTCAACTTCGGCTTCGGACTCGCTGACACTGATATTTTCGGGATAAGTTAAAGCCTTGGCCGCCAGAAGTTTTTCGTAGCTTGGTAGTAAATTAAAGGAAGTCTTACTATTAACAAAACTACGAAAAAGCAAATATTGATGTTTACTCATATTTGTATCAAGAAAGAGTGACAAGACTTCATCCACATTAAATTCGGTAAACGTTGGTTGAGATGAGTTGCATGAGCGTACTACAGCAGCCATAGATTTGTCACCTTGTGATAGCTCAGCAATTCTTCGTCGTTTTGTCCGCTTAGAAGCTTCCATAAAATCTATTTTCGGTCGTCCACGGTCAGAACTTTTGGATGTGGATGGGGCACAGCTTAACTGAATTGTTTCCTTTTCCTTCAGCCAATCAAATTGACTTTGGAGAATTAAAGCTTTCGTACGATTGTATTTTAACCAAAACCTAACAATCCTTTTACATATGTATCCAATTCGCTTTGCTAGTTCACTCATGTCAGCAATATAGCCGTTTTTTATGATGTTCGCTTCTTGGCCTTCAATCAAATTTTTTTGTCTTTCTGCGGCGCTTCCCTTTTCGCCGCACCATAAATTAAAAATATAAGATCGTGCAAACACACACTTATAAGAAGAACCTATTGAAATTTAGTGCAAGGGAATATCAAACAAAATAAAAACTATTAGTAAATGAACAAACAGTTTTGGAAAGGTAAACACAAGCATGACACACGAAGACAGAGCAACAGCATAACAAGTAAATAAACGGCAAAACTGACCCTGAAAAAGTTAAGATGGTGTTAGTATTTTTACGATATTAGGCACATTGGCAAATTCTGGCAGAAACTTTTTACACATTTGTTACCTTTGGAGACCGACAAACACATTGGTATATAAACAAATTGTGGAATTTTGTGGGATCACTACTAAAACTTCAGCTAAACATGAAAAAGACGTTCAAAATATAGGCAAAAAACATGTATTAGTTCACATTAATATAATAATAACAATAATTATTATTAATATATCAAATTATATCTCATTTTATAGAAAATACCTTCAACTTCAAAATCCATTACAAATAATTTTAATTTGAACACGTAAATAATGATCTGACCACTTCAAAGTTCGGTTTACTTGTGAAATATTCGCGATGCGCGCAGCTGCGCTTTACAAATGAGCAACTGTTCACATCTTCAATTCTATTTTTAGAAAATCCCGTTAGATTTCTAGAAAAATCTGGTTTGCCATGAAGAAGCTTGGATATTTTAGAGGCGATTTGTTTACTTTTCGTACATTTTTGCCGTTATCAGTTTTTTTGTTTTTGGCCTATGGGAGCAACCACTGTGCATTGGTGTTCCATAAAAATTTTTTTTTATGAAACCTGTTCCATTGTATTATTGAGTTCGATCAAATCTACTTGTGCTATGCGGATAATTTGTGTATTGTCACAATAATTTATTAAAATTTCATTCCAGTGCTTTTAGCTAATTGTTTTACCGTTTGTAAGCTTTGTTCAGCTTGTTTATTTATTGCAGAATAGCTTGTGATAATTTCGCCGACAGATTTAAAATACTTTTTTAAATCAGAAAATATAATGTTTGTTCCCCTGTGTGAAGCCACCATGCGTTTATACAGTATTTGATTTGAATTTTAATCACGTTCAAATGGACCCGCGTACTTGATATGAATGCACATCCTCGAGGACTTAAGTTATTCCCTATGGTAATCGTAGCGGGTAGAATTGTTTTGCACAAAACTGACATATTTTTGCAGTATTTTTTATGTCTTTATTGATCCCTGGCAAGTAGACCAAAGTGCGTGCGATGCCCATCATTTATACTACGCCTTAGTGTACCATCAGTTCATCAGTTTTTGTAGTTTTACAGGAATGCCCATACAATGTTCAAAAATAATGCACATTTACAATCTAGAAGTTTTAAATCCATTTTTGAAATAATTTTCAATGCGACTTTTAGTGTAAATAAATTATTTTAAGAATTTACCATTCGGAAAATACGAAGTTCTGATAGTGATTTGGTATGGTATTTGTGAGATTGATCATCTGTGATCAATATCCATTGTCTTGCGTATAAGTATTTGAAGAATCGGTGCACAACCCGCTCAATTGCTAGCGCTAATGTCGATTTGTAAACATGGTTGCCATGTTTGACTCATTGTAAAATGTGCGTATGCGATTTTTAATAATATTGTTACGATCAGTCGTGGTCTGATCGTGCACCAGCACCCCAAACCCTCGCTCCGATCGTACACTGAGACCCTGGTTGGGACAGTGTTGCCTAGCCCAGTGATGTTGTGGCTGTACTGCATTTCAATCTTGCCACTGTATTGCCTGCAGCACGGCGTTGAAGACATGCAACGAACCGTCATCGCGATCACCATCGTCGCAACCACGAATGAAGCTTTATTTTTGGCATTCTAAATATTGTCTTAAAAGTCCTATAAAATCTCGTTTTAGGTTGCTTAGATATTCAATTTCAAAGGTCACGAAAATATTTTTTGGAAATATTTCGCTTCCTTCGTCTCAAACTGTTGTATCCAAATCGCGGCGCTTCAACTGCCGTTCAATAAAATGCAGTGCTTCCTTCAGAATAGAACGCTCGCCAAGAAAAGTACGCGTCAGTTGGCCTTACAATTTGATACTACTTTATTTAAATTTTTCTTACTTCTAACAGAGCTTCATCTGCATGTATTTATCTTAACTAAAGCGCATCAAGAGCGCACAAAGAGCGTAACAAGATCGCTTCTCACATAAATAGATAACAGCTATGAGCGCAACATAACGCTATTAATTATCTACATTTATCTTTGACTCTCAATTATAACTTAAATGCTATGCGCTACTTTAAACTAAAATAAAGTCGCTTAATTTAATAATTCATTTTGACTACTACTAATTATATCTAAAAACTACCCAAACATACTCCCCGCCTTGGAAGCTCCTTCCAACAAACTAGACAGAATACTCCTCGAGGGGAAGCGGGCATATTCGTGTAACATTCCGTTTAAGAAGACCAGTCCTTGTTTTAAGCGTTACTACTCGGACCAGCCCATCGCCGCCAGCATGCGTTTCCACAATACGTCCCAAAAGCCACTGACCTGGCGGAGAATTGTCTTCAGCAATCAGCGCCAAGGTTCCAATTTGTACATTACTGGAAATAGCTGACCATTTCATACGCTCCTGCATCAGTGTTAAATACTCCTTAGTCCACCGACGCCACATCTCATGCTGCACTGCAAGGATTCGCTTGTATCGTAGGGTTCCGGCAAGGAATTAAGTGGCCGGCCAACCAGAAAATGGCCGGGTGTAAGCGCCTCTAAATCATTGGCATCGGCCGATAGAGGACAGATAGGCCGAGAATTCATTATGGCCTCAATCTGCGTGACCACTGTCGACATCTCTTCAAAATTTAACGCCGATCCGTTGATGTGGTGAACCAAAAGTCGTTTGGCTACCTTGACGGCACTCTCCCACAAACCCCCAAAATGTGGGGAGCGAGGCGGGATGAAATGAAAGTTCACTCCAAGCTGGACACACTCTTCAAGTATGGTCCTACTCTCGTTCTCGCTGTGCAATTGTTGCGCAATCTCCTTCAGCTCGCGACAAGCGCCTACAAAATTTGTGGCATTATCGCAGAATAAATCGGTGCTCAACCCTCTTCTCGCAAAAAATCTCTTTAACGCTGCGACGAAAGCATTTGCACTCAAATCGGACACCAGTTCCAAATGGCATGCCTTGGTAGTAAAGCATACAAAAACACACAGGTATACTTTCACAGGCCGCCTACCTCGTCCGTTAAAATGCATCCACATAGGTCCAGCAAAGTCCACGCCGACTCGCTGAAACGGATATACGTCTCCTCTTACTCGGGCTGCTGGCAAATCACCCATGCATTGCTTCGCCAACACAGGTCGTTGCCGGAAGCAGCCAATGCAACTCCGGACAGTCCGGCGAGCCAAGCATCTGCAATTAACAACCCAATATTTCTGACGCACAAATGCGCAAAGAGCTTGCGCACCAGCATGTGAATTAGCTCGATGCATGTAAGAGAGAAGTGATTTTACAAAGAGATGGTCATTAGGCAACAATATAGGGTGTTTAACTCCAAATGAAACATCGGCCTTAGACAAGCGCCCACCCACTCTAATAATGGGTACATACTCTGTATGATCAATAAATGGAGCCAACTTTTGAACTTTCGATGATTTTACAATCCGTCCTGACTGGAGACAGATTATTTCCTGCGGAAAGCATACATTCTGCACGTTAAATATCATCAACTGTAACCCTTTTCCTGTTTCTTCCAATGACACTGTAGCTACACAAGCTACCTTCTTTTTTCGCACAATTCGTAACCATCTATACACATAACCAAAAATTCTCTGAAGCTTAAGAAAGTTATTAACGAATTTGCAATTGCCTACAATATCTTCGAACTCTATCGCAACATTAATTCCTAGGCAAAAAGTCGACTTGCGCTCTTCAGGCACACTAGTCATTTGCCACTCCCCGACTTCCCACTCACTTTCTACCTTTTGCAAAAATGGTGGTCCCTCCAACCATAACTGGTTTGAATAAAGCTCACTAGGATACATCCCTCGAGACACTATATCCGCTGGGTTCGATTTCGACGCTACTTTCAACCACTGATCAATAGTGGACACCTCTTGAATCTTCGACACACGATTCGACACAAATGTAGTCCAACGACTTGCATGGCCTGCCAGCCAATTTAATACGATTGTCGAATCTGTCCAATAAAGATATCGATTAACATATTTTGGTACGCACTTCTTTATTTTCATCATTAATTCCACGAGCAGCAACGCACCCTGTAATTCTAAGCGAGCTAATGAAACCACTCTAACTGGCGCCACTTTCGACTTGGAGGCTACAAACCTAACCCAAATTTTACCAATCTCATCGACAGTACGTGCATAAACAACTGCTCCGTATGCTCGATTTGACGCATCTGAAAAACCATGCAGCTCGACACAACTGTTAGAATTGCCTGGCAAAATTAAACGAGGAATTTTAACCTTCGATACCTTAGCTAATTCGCTACGAAATTTATTCCACTGGACCTTTAGTTTATCTGGGAGCTCCTCATCCCAATCTGACTTCGTTAACCAAAGTTCCTGCATAAAAATTTTGCCGAGAACTACTAAGGGGCTTAGCATGCCCATAGGATCGAATAACTGCGCTAATTCTGATAGCACGACTCGCTTAGTAATTTTCGGTGATTGTACATCAGTATATGCAAACTGGAACATATCGCTCGGTGAATCCCAAAGAATGCCTAAAGTCTTAGCGCAATCTAAAGTTTTAATTTCAAAAGGGTCACTAGCCAACCCTGAATCTTCCAAGTCCTTGCTGGAACAGTTTGAACGCCACTTATGCAGTTCAAACTTACCACAATTTAGAACTGCACGGAGCTCAACCCTTAGAGCGTTCAGCTCTTTTACTGTATTGGCACCTACCAATAAGTCGTCCATATAAAAGTTATTTTGTAGTGCCTTACACGCCTTTGGATACCTATCCTTATATAAATCCGACAGATAGTGTAAACACCTCACAGCTAGAAATGGTGCTGCACTGGTACCATATGTGACCGTAAGAAGTCGCAACACTTGTAATGGTTCAACAGGACTACTTCGCCATAAGATGCCTTGAAAATTACAATCATTTTCTTGCACTAGTATCTGCCTATACATTTTTGCAATGTCTGCGGTTAACGCATACTTATAACACCGGAAACTTGTCAAAATCTCAAACAAATCCTTTTGAATAGTTGGTCCCCACTGCTAACAAGTCATTCAACGACTGACCATTACTCGACTTGCAGGACGCGTCAAAGACCACACGTAATTTTGTGGTTGTGCTATCAGGCCTGAAAACTGGGTGGTGCGGCATAAAATATCTTATTTGAGAAATATCTTTAGTGTCAACAACCTCTAAATGGCCAAGCTGACGATACTCGTCGATAAATCCTTTATAAGCTTCTTTGAGCACACAATTTTTAGCTAACTTGTTCTCTAGATTTAAGAACCTCTTCAAAGCAATGTTGTACGATTCACCCAGAGTAACCGCATCGGATTTAAAGGGTAAATTCACTAAAAAGCGACCAGAAAGTGTACGCTTAACATTTTGTAAAAAGTTCTCCTCACATAGCGTCTCTTCAGGAGTGTATTGGTTTTTGGGTAAAGCAATCTCTTCTACCTTCCAGAACTTTTCCACTAATATGTGCAATTCATCCTTTTCTGGCTCGACTGCAGGTATCGTCATAGAGAGCGAGCATGCGCTTCTTGAGGCGAACACTCACCTACCACAAGCCATCCGAGCAACGATTTTTGTAGCATTGGAAAATGAGGTGATAATTTAATTTGTCCTACCGAAAGCAGCTTAAAAAACAAGTCAACACCTAGCAACATATCAATCCTACCCTTCCCATTGAATGATGGATCTGCTAGCTGTACCCCGCTAGGTAATTTCCAATCTTTCATCGATTCTGGGGAATTTGGAGCATATTGAGTTATATGCGGCAAAACAAAGAACTCAGCAGTTGTAAAGAACGAAGATAATCTAGATTTCAATAACATTCGCACATTGCCTTGAACTCCTGCCTTAATACCACCAATTCCATTAACTTTTAAATCCGAATCCTGTACAACCAAACCCAGTTTAGTTGTAAGGCTGCCGGTTACAAAATTAAGTTGACTTCCGGCGTCTAGCACACATCTACACCTTAAAAATTCATTGCCACTGCCTTTCACTAATATTACAGCAGTTGCCAAATAGCTTATATATTGCTCTTAGGTAACAACGAACTGTACAAGGCATTATTATCAACCGATATATTTGAGCTAACTTCTTTATTTGGAGCACCTACTTCAGGAGGCGTCTCCCTATGTAAAAGCCTATGATGAAGCCCCTTGCATTTATAACATTTTGAAACATTACACTCCCTGGTACCATGACGCTTGCTAAAACAATTTAAGCACAGCGCTAAACGCTTAACCTCATGATACCTTTGCACTGCATTCAATTTAATAAATTCTGGACACTCCGTTAGTGTATGAGATCCTGCGCAACTATAACAAATTCGCTTATTATCATTATTCATCGATGTACTCAACACTGAGCGGCTGTTATTAAACTTAGGTCTTGAGTTGAACTGTTTGGCAGAATTATCTCGTCTTAACTCACGACTAGCTAAATTAGTGCAGCGATTAATTATAAACCTTGACAGTTGCTTCCAATCAGGCAACTTTTCATGGCTGTAATCATTTTCCCATCGCTCTAACGTATCGCCATCTAATTTTCCACTAACTAGATGCACTACTACTACATTCAAAATCTCTTCAGCGGTACCCAGTGACTGTACTGAGGTTAGATGCGAAGTGACAGTATCCACTAGCCGTCTCAGTGACTCCGAATCAGTCTGACTAATTTTCTTTATATCGAATAGCTCCTTAATATGAGCCTGAAAAATAATAGATCTATTTTCAAACCGCTCCCTAAGTATCTCCAAAGCCTTTTTATAATTCGCTGGCGTTAGCTCCAATGCCTCAATTGTGTTCAATGGCGTAGGACCTAAACACGACCTTAAATGGACAAACTTTGATAATTCATCTAAATCACAATCGGAGTCAATTAAAGCAACAAACATATTATACCAATTTGACCACTCCGTATATTTCCCGGAAAAATTAGGTATTTTAAGCTTGGGCAAGTTCGAGCTCCTAGCCGACTGCGATGAATTTAGCTGCGAATGATTTAACGACATACTCGTGTTATGCAAAGATGAATCTAACATGCCCGAACGACGCCGGTCTTGCTGCGACAAACAACCTAAAATCTTTGCCTTGATTTCGCAATATAAATTTTTATATATTTGCCTAACGTTACAGTCTCCCTCATCACCACTATGTGTCTCTATTTCTGATTGCACACTACATAATTGAGTGAAACTGGACTCAACCAAACTCAATCGTGCCTCAAGTTCAGCTACAGTCATTGATGCACTGTTTTTCCAAACATAACTTCTACTCCGATTGAGTGAATTAATTAAACCTTCGCGTGCAGGATGCAAATCTGCCTCCTTGCCTTTCTTTGGTGCCATTATGCACAAAAAGTTTTAAAATTATTTTTGTTGCTATTTCAAACGGTCTCAGCCCACTGTACCAGGTTTGCGCATACAAAACGCAAAGCAAAATGACAAAAAATGAAATAACAACAAAACTATTTGATGCCGTTCAACTACCACGGTAAATGTCTGTCCACTAGCTGGCTTCACTTATTTTAAATTCGCACAAATTTGCAAGCATTAGCTGTAATGTAAACAGATATGTACATACATATATACATATATATTTACATACATATATATTTCTATTCTCTATTCGTTTTATATAAATATGAATAACGGACCACTTGCGGACAACCGAAATTATGCACAAGGAATTAAATTATTTAATTATATTAATTGCCTTAATCACCTTTTTATTCAATACACTTTTAAATTTGCTATATTAAGGCATCGAATTAATTCCAACACTTAGCATCAAAACTACTGGTCGTAAAAGCAGATCAAGACTCACCTTATGTCCGAAAATACCTTGACTTCTTTCCATCAAATTCCCGATTCCAGAATCCACGATTCCCCTTGAGCTCCAATAAACGAACTCCAAAATAGTTTAGACTATATCAAGTCCCTGCTCGGGCGCCAAATGTTGTATCCAAATCGCGGCGCTTCAACTGCCGTTCAATAAAATGCAGCGCTTCCTTCAGAATAGAACGCTCGCCAAGAAAAGTACGCGTCAGTTGGCCTTACAATTTGATACTACTTTATTTAAATTTTTCTTACTTCTAACAGAGCTTCATCTGCATGTATTTATCTTAACTAAAGCGCATCAAGAGCGCACAAAGAGCGTAACAAGATCGCTTCTCACATAAATAGATAACAGCTATGAGCGCAACATAACGCTATTAATTATCTACATTTATCTTTGACTCTCAATTATAACTTAAATGCTATGCGCTACTTTAAACTAAAATAAAGTCGCTTAATTTAATAATTCATTTTGACTACTACTAATTATATCTAAAAACGGCCCAAACACAAACCATATTTGCATTTATTATACAAGTTGTAGAGAAAAAAAAATCCCAACAAAATACGGCCAACTTTTCACGAGTATACTTTTAACCGTTTTTGAGATAAACCGAGAAGAATACGGAGCGCTCAGCCATACATGCCAAGACGCAAGATCAATCGCAAATCTCTGTACAATATTAAAATTTTTTACAAATATTTTGTTTATTTATTGGGGTTTTTAAATTTTCAAATCTTAAAATCTAATTATGTATATATTACTGAACCTGCAGTTAGACTTGAGTAGGTACAGGCCCTAATATCACAACTCAGGGCTGAGAAGACATTTGTCCTGAGTATTAATTGGTAATTGTGTAGATTTAGAGATTTTGCGAGCGGAATTGGAGAATTCAGTTTGCATTCATAGTTCTGGGATCTAGTTCAGATTTAACTGTTGGGATGTTTAGATTATTGTGAATGTTACTATTACGAATATGCTGTTCAAGTTCTAAGTATTTTCAATTGAGCCCTTTGTACTATATCCACATTGCAAGCACTAGCATTTCAAAAAGGCTTTAGTCCAAGCTTAATTGCGACCGTGATTTTGTTAGCCAGTGTAGGGGTTGGCTTTTATTTTAATTTCTGTTTTCTGTACCAATATGTTAACGATTTACAAATTGTTTAATTGTTTATGTTCACACTACATTATTAATAGTCGTGCAATGTTGACGATTTACAAATTGTTTAATTATTTTTGTTCAAACTACATTATTAATAGTCGTGATATTAATTTTGTTACATTAAGTTTAATCTTGCATTTAATTATAAGCGTCTAATTATTTGATTATTTGTTATTTATTTTTTCTATTATCCTTTCACCGTTTGTTTAGGCTTTTTTTAACAAACAAGTATTTTTTGTTGTTGCTTTCAAGATTGCGAAAGAAATATTAGTGCTCTCATACTCTTGACTTATATTTATCCCCTACTGTCTATTAATGCGCCAGTCTTTTTATCACCGTTCGATGAACATGCTGGTGTTAATACTGTTATTCCCTCTTCAGAGTCTGTAAAGTCATTGATAGTACCAATGGATATTGACACTACAAAGACTAGGACTGATTTCAACTTGAAACATTTATCAAATGCTACCAGCAACCCTTTTGTAGCAGTTGAATACTGCTCATTAGTGTTACACGAGCCCTTGATGGTTGACTCAACTAATACTCCTACTGGCCCATCTTCTCATAAGCATCGTGCATCCAATGAAACTGTCTGACTGCTGTAGCACCCTGTAAGTCTGTGTATATATCACATCTGTCTTCAGAACGACTGAAGACAATATTAAGAAAATTAGATATTTACGAACATGAACGAACACGCACGATCAAATTTTAGTCGAGGCACGGCACGAACACGACACGAAAAAACTCGACCGTATACGAAATTTTGTTGTACATATTTGAAATTATTTTTACTCTGTTGTAGGAAAATTTAAAGGCATTTAAGCAGTATTAGCTAGAAAGTTTACATAAAATCCTATATTTGAATGAGTTACAAAAAATTAAGAAACAATATAAATATTGTCGTCTATATCAATATTTCCATATACATAGACAGCCCCTCCCCCGTCGTTAGATTAGCTCCGTATAAATTAATCGCTAAAATTGGAAATTGTTGTTTTTTTAACATCAATTGTATCAATTACAATTATTATTATTTATTTAAACAATTTTTTTCAATATCTTTACCCTTAATGTTGGGGTGGGCTTCATTTCCTGCCTCAACACCAGCGTAAGGTAATTGAGTTGCCTTAACTATTGTGATTTGTTTTTTTCTTTCCTCGTTTTTTCCTGAATAGTAGTGTCCCTTCATTCAGTTCAAATTATCGCACGTAAATTTGTTTTATAAGAAACTTTAATATGTAAAACGGATTTTGAAACAACACCAATTGCCGACGAGCTATACCGTGTATCATATTACAAATTCCAGTTTTGAGTTACCTGGGCATCGCCTCTTCCGATTTTGCCCAAACTCATAATGTGATATATTCCCGATCACAAATACCTCAAATTGATGGAAAATTATGACGAATTTGGTTTAACGTTTATATGGTGTGCGGGGCATCGCCTTCTCCGTTTTCGACCAAACTCATAATGTGATCTTCTCCTTCTTCTTCTAACAGGTACCACGGTTCGCCTACATAAATTTATTGATTTGGGGAGGAAAATGAAAACAGTGTTTATTTTGGTTTTATTTATTTCGTGCTTTTATTCCCGCGTTTCCACTCCAATTCTGTCTATAGGCTAATGTAATGTTCACACACTTTGCAACGTTACTGATATTATGTTCGTATATTTCCTGTCTACTGATTCGAACCCAGTGTTCAAATCCCTTTATTTGACGCCCAGTGTTTAAATGGGGCTCTAGCTGTTGATTTGACGCCCAGTGATCAAATCCTATTTGATGCCCAGTGTTCAAATAGTTCCCTAGATATTTATGTGACGCCCAGTGTTCAAATAGAACTCTAGCTATTGATTTGACGCCCAGTGTTCAAATAGTACTCTAACTATTGCTTTGTTCAAAACCTTAATTTGAAACCCGTTGTTCAAATATTTGTCTAACCGATCAGATCAAGACCCAAAGTCAGACTGTTTTTCTGTGTAAAGTGCCGCTCCTTTTATATCATTTCTGTTAACGAGCAGCAACAACACTGCTAACAGAATTACCGTATGTTTCGTGCTGCCGTTACCGTAAGGAAACCGCTACTTTACAGCAGTCCTTCCGAAATTCTATATTTGCCTTTCGCGTCAAATCGACGTTTGTGCCGCTGACTCGGTGTTTGGCCTCTGTTGGTTATTGACCCCGTCGCTCAAAGTACATGCGACCGGCCTCTATAACATTTTACATCTGTTCCAATCATTCAGGCATCATAATAAACCTTCTTATAGCGGTATCTTTCATGTTGCGACCAATTCCGCTGCGCTAAAGTTATTGATGTTTTCGCATTAGCATTTTAAAGTTCAATGTTAACATATTTAAACTTTGCAATCTGTTAACGCGCCGCTGGTCGGTTCGTCGACTACTCTGTCACGACTATCGCCAATTCATACCGGTAAAATATTCCTGATTCCAGCTAGGTTGCAGCCATCCCTCTGGTTGTCTAGTTGTCCACCAGTGCGTGTGTTCGGTGAGCATCAATCGCGTTGCAGTTGGCGATCGACAACCATGTTCGCCGGTCGTGAAAATCGGTGTTTTGATGTGCGTGGACCGGTCATAACAGATGTTGCTGTGGCGAAACTAATTGTGAGGCCAAACTAACTATTCATTTTGTTCGCTCACAATATGACGAATTTTGTTTATCGCTTAAATGGTGGGTGGGGCACCGCTTCATCCGATTTTAAATAAATATAGCCTACACTACTCCTTATAACATCAGCTATCAGGCAGTGAAAATCTATTCAAAATCGGTCCAGTCGAATCAGAGATTAACCGGAACAAACAGACAGACGGGCAGACAAAAATTGTAAAAACAATTATTTTGGTATATGCACCGTGTACACATCCATATGCATTTAATATAAACCGGTTTTTATTATGTTGCAGACACTCCCATTTTTTTATCTGGTACTTATTACCAAAAGTTTTGAATATTCACAATTTTTTCTGTAGATGTTGGAGATGTTTAAAATAGTTTCAAATCTCTAACGGTTTCAACATAGAATTAAACTATTTTTAAAGCAATATGCTAAATTTATTAAATTAATTAAACTCTAACTATTACCTATTCTTATTTTAAAACAATAGAACTAAAAAGTCTTGTACGCCGCTCATTCAAAATGTTCCCTGATGTTCCCTTACTAGTAGCTAAGCTCACTGGAATGTATAAAACGTGTCTGGCAAGAACTTTTAAACTTTAGCTGGTTTGCATTTTTCAAAAAACAAGAACTGAGACATAGGAACTTGCTTCAGTAGTCAAATATTTTTCGATTTCTATACTAATGTTTTTGTAGTTAAATTTTTTTGGAGTGACTATAGCTTTAGCTTTAATTGTGGCCAAAATATATTCATTTAAAAAACTCATTTCTTAAAAGGTGCATTTAAGAAAAGCCCGACAAGTGTAAAGTTGATGGTTCAAAACATTGTTGTAATGAACAAAGTGTTTGTTGTTTTAAATTTGCTATGGTTTCAGAGTCACTTACTTCAGATTTTCTTAAATTTTTCAAACCATAACGCATGTATTTGGATAGTTGGCTCTTTTTCTGAAGATAGTTTTTCTGAACAATCTTTAAAACGCTTTAAAAATTTAAGTAATTTTTGCAGTAAATTAAAATCAATTTAAACCAGTCTATCTAACTACTTATTTTTTAAAAAGCAAATACTGAATTTCTTCTTTCATATCATTTATACTTTCAAGCATAGTATAAATGGTATTCCATCTAGTCTAACGTCCAGCTTTAAGGTTTTACTTAGCTTATTTATTAAACTCAGAATGCTCAAAATACTTAACCAGTTTCTTTAAAAAATCTATAACAGACTTGATGTTTTTATCGGAAGTTTTTTCGATGGCATCTTTCATAACTTAGTTCAAATTTTGGCCAGCACAGGAGAAACGCTCATATTGCTTAAAAGCAGCAACAACTTTCGCGCCGTTATCGGTAACTATTTCACCAGTGTATAATTTGTTTTCTAAATAAAATTCGTCTAAAATAGATTTAACGTGGCTTAGAATAATAGCGCCTGTTTTTATATCGTCTATAAACTCTTTAATACCTAATAGTGATACTTTTAATTTGAAACATGCATTGGCGTAATGAGCGCTTAGCGATATAAAATTCCTTTGACTATACTCATCAGTCCACATGTCGGTGGTGAAAGCCATGTTTTCATTTACTAAATCTTTTTGTAACTGAGCCTTTAGTTCCTCGTATTCTCTAGAAATGATTGGCGCAGTTAAAGTTTTTCGGGATGCTGCCAATTTATTAATGACCTGCGTACCAACGTTGATTAACGCTTGCGCATACTCCCGAAATGCATTACCTGTTAGTAGGAACAAAAATTTTGTTGTAAAAGGAGTAAAGCCGGAGTGGTTACATAGATATATAGTCAAGAATGGAACATACTAATGCCGTAGACAAATTTTAATTGTTAGTTAATTAATATATATTTTTATTTATTTTTTTCTTAAACGTGCACTAATTTTATGAAGTTTCTTTTTTGTTTGCCGACGAAATTGCGCTAGATTTACCGGCGCAAGCCGTCGACACAATATGTAAAAAAAACAATGTATACCAGTACTGCCCAAATGGAGAGGCAGCCATTGCGTGGATTTATACAAGTGTTATGCACCGCGAGAAATTCTAAGCGATTACTTTATTGCATTTTTTTTAATGAAAATTGAATTAGATTGGTTTGAGAAATTACAGCTCTGTGTGTGACTGCAATAAATGGTAGTTCTGGAATAATAAAATGAATCGCTTAAACATTTATTAATATTTTATTACTATACCATATATATTTACCCGAACGATTTTTTTGAAAATATAACAAATACCTCCTGCGTACCATTAAAATAGCAGGTAGACAGGTCAATTCCAAGCAGTTGAAGGTACACAGGTAAACTTTGTTAATAAAACCCTTTTTTCCACTTTTTTTCAAAAATGAATGAAAGTAATTTGCTTTATTTCATATTTTTAATGAAAATTTAATTTAAAGTGTTTGAGTATTGAAATTATTTCTTTATTTCAATAGTCTTTTCATAACATTTATTCTTAAAAGATCTTCAAAATTTTCGTTTTTAACAGAATCATAATAAATATAGGTATCCCCACTCCATGTCCCACATTTTTAATTGAAGGATAATATATTTTAACAATTTGTAATATTATTTAATAGGTAGTAATAATAGTAATGATAATAATAAAAAAAATATAATAATAATAATTATAATAGCAATAATAATAGTACTTATTAATATGAATAGTAATGATAATAACAAAAATAATACTACCATATAAATCTACTTATTACATATGGTATACCTTTTTCTTATTAACTGCTATAAATAAAGCTTTATTATCTACAGTTTACAAAATTTATTGCGCTGAACGGCGTAACCCTTCCGCAGTGAAGGCTTAATAGCAATTGAGCAAACAATAATCTTTCTCTTTTTCTCTTAAGCAAAAAGCAGCCGACTTCGGCAAGACTTCGTGCGTATGCGTGTAAAAACATGAACGTGTTTGGCCCCTAGGGGCTATGCCTGGACAGCCTGGATGTATACTAATACGACTCAACTCAGACGCACTGTGTATAATTGTCAGTGTACTGTTATACAAAATATAAACTACAGTTCTTTTAAACAAATTAACTCACCTTCTGTTGAATTCAAAGGTAGCAAATCTTTTATTACAACACCCAATGGCTTTCTTTGCAAGCCGTTTAATACATTTTTCTAAAACAATTTTTTTTTGTGAACCCATATAATGTGGGTTCCTTTTTTGTGCTCGCCGGAGTACATTTGTGTCGCAACAGTGTACCTGTGCCACGTTTCGACGTAAATGCGAGTACATTTTTACATTTTTCGAAACACACGTAGTTCAACAGTTTGCCACCACTCTCGATAAACAAAATTTTTTCCCAAACTTGGCTTTTCGTTTTTTTTTCATTTGCCTTCAGCACAAACCGCGAATCTTTATTTAATATATGTTTTTGTATGACTTTGAACTTACAAGTTGCCACCCTTTTACATGAATAAGTCCATCATTATATTGTCATGGGCGATTTTAATCTACCAAATAGAAAATAGTCAAATATAATTGACTCTAGTATTTTATCTAAAAAGAGTGAGTTCTTGATAATCTACTTGAGTTGTTCATGCATTAATGTAACAATGTTCGAAACTGCTTTGGTAGAATTCTTGATCGGGTTTTTGTTGACACTGGTTTCGATATATGTGTCTTTAAATAGGATTCCTCCTTTAAAAATGCTAGAAGATAATTACAAACAAACTTTGCAAGCCACTTTTCAGCCTAATAGTATTTATTTGCTGTGCACAGGACCGCAATAAATGTCTTCGTCTTGTCAGGTACTTTAAAAAGACTGACTACGAAAAGTTAAATCACTAACTATTTAGTACTGTTTGGTCCGCTCTATTGTGTTGTTCGGATATTGATTAAGCAATGAATATATTTAATCCCCTATTTTAAATTATTTTGACAGAGGCATACATTTATCTCCAGCTCAAGAAAAAAGGCAACCTTGGGTTTCTCGATGCCTTTGCAGTATAAAGAATATTAAGTCTTACTTACTTACTTAAATGGCCGTCAACCGGTCATGAACGCATCTAGGAAGGCGCGCCAGCCTCAAAAGTCAAGTACGCGCTTGCGCCAGTCGTTTTAAATGCCAAGTACGGTGAGTGCTCTCCATACCTGGTCATTTCATCGAGTGCCCAGTTCTCCTCTATTTCGGCGTCCACCAATCCAGTTTGGGCCCAAATGTAAACCATGCGTGCTGAAGCTCTTTCATCCATTGGAATGAGGTGCCCAGCCCAGTGCAGCCACTGAAATTTTATGCGCTTGACTATGTCAACCTCAGAATAGCTTGTACAGCACGTGGTTCATATGTGGACCTAAACTCGTCGCCGACTCTAATAGGACCAAAGATCCTGCGAATAATCTTCCTCTCGAAGACTTCCAACGATGTCTCATCCGACTCAATCACGGTCCATGCCTCTGAGCGATACAATAGGACCGAGAGTGTTAGCGTCTTATAGATTTATAGATTGCTCAGCCCAAAAAAGCATCTGTTTGCAAGGTTGATTCTTCACCTGATCTCCTGACTTGCTGGTTATCTCGGATCCAAGATAGACGAAGTTTTCTGCCACACTAAAGTGGAAATTCTCCATCGTCACTGACCGTCCAAGACGCGTTGACGGAGTGGGAGAAGACACCAAGTACTTGTCCTCATTCATCGCTAGACCCATGAGCCGAAACTGTTTATCAATCTCTGAGAACGTCTTGCTGACTCGCTGTTCCTGCGTACCGATGATATCGAGTATCACTTCCCTTGGGAAGATCGAGCCCGACCTCTGTAAGTACGGACACTGGCGTAGGATGTATTCCATTAGAAGAAGAAGTTTCCATCTGACACCTCTCTTGGTATCAAAGGGGTCGGAGCGGTTTTTCCCCACCCTGACAACGCTTTGTGTGTTAGATGGCGTCGCCATGCAAAGACGGACAATCCGTGCCGGGATACCTAGTGCAGACAGGGCGTCGAACAACTTCGATCGTATTTGCGTGTCGAAAGCGGCTTTGTAGTCGACAAATAGGTGGTGAGTGTCTTTGTTGAACTCACGGGTCTTTCCCAAGATTTGGCTTAATGTGAATATTTGATCACTGGTCGACCTTTTTGGCCTGAAGCCCCACTGATATCGTCCTATCAGTGAATCGGAATATGGCTTCAGCCTATTACACAATACGCGCGACAGAATCTTATATCCAATGGAAAGAAGACTTATTCCGCGGTAGTTGGCGCAAACAGCAGGGTCTTCTTTCTTAAAGATAGGACAGAGATAACTGAGATTCCAGTCATGGGTATGCGTTCTTCTGGCCATATCTTGCATAAAAGTTGGTGCATACTCCTAACCAACTCTTCGCCGCTGATCTTAAATAACTCAGCTGGCAGCCCATCAGAGCCGGCCCCTATGTTATTTTTCAGCTTTTTAATAACTGAATTGACCTTGTTATAGTCCGGTGGCTCTACAATAGTGTAATCATTAACTGGTGGTTCCGGTATCATTTCTCTATCGGCGGGACTGTGCGCTTCATCGCCTCCGAGTAGGTTGGATAAATGACTCCCCCATAATCTCAGTGATTCTTGTTCATCCGTTACCAGATTTCAAGTGTCATCCTTACAGAAAGTTACTCCGGGTTTAAAACTTTCAGAATTTTTAAGCTTCATTTCTGTCACGTAACATCTCGACATCCTCAAACTCCCGCCTTTCTTGCTCCTTTTTCTTGCGTCTGAAAAGGCGTCTCTCCGATTCTCTCGATATCGCTCTCTAACAGCTCGCGTTGCTCCCGACTGCAGAGTTCGCTGATAGGAAGCGTTCTTCTCTGCAGTAGCTCATAGAACTCAGCTTAAGCATCATCGTCTTTATCTTCCATCGGGGCGTGCGCACAAATCAGGCAAATATAAAAATATTTAGCCTTGATGCGTATCGCAGCTAGACGCTCGACGTAGTTTCCTACTCACCACGAAACCACATCTAAATTCGTGCTTACTCGCATGGCAGCTGTCACAGGATGCTTTTTTGTAGCAACCCTGCGAGGATGTCAGCCTTGCATCTTTCGAGGACATCAACCAGCTGGATATTTGCACCATCCCAATTAAGGGTGCATACCCTTAAACCGTGATCCATATTGTTTCCGGGGGTCGTCATCATAGGGTTCGTTCCGAGGCTTCCTGATAGTGTTCATTGGAAATTTATTTTTTTAAAGTGGCGGGTCCCAAGCCCAGCGCACTAAACCCTAGTTAAGGGGGGCTCTTTCGCCTTCTCACGTTAGCTCGCTACTGAACGGAATGTTCAGAGGCTACCCAGGAGATACGTGCCCTAGCGGACGTGTGAGTTGCTTGGACCGTTTGTAAAAAGAATCATTGTTCCCCATTCCCAAGTGAATGGCAGTCAACAACTTTTCTCACAATGTGAACTTAAGCAAACGAGTTCCAATCTTAAGTCACGTTTATTTAAAATGTAGAAACGCAAGGGCTCTATTTCTGATTTTTGTAAATATTGTGTTGTTGAAGGTATTATGCTGACTATTTAATAAAAGTTAAATAAAACATACGTCGCAATCCTAAATCTTTCTTTAATTTCGTAAAAAATAAACGCAGTACTGATATGGTTTCATCATCTGATGTTTAAATATCAAATTTGGCTGTTGACTTTTTCCAAGTTACGTATTCTAATTGCTCTGTTAATATTACCGTTAAATATCCGTACAACATTACGTCTTATGACTTCATATCTCTTCCTATGATTTTTATGCAAACTATTTTAACAAGTCTAATCTATTAAATTTTCTTCCTACGTGGATCTGATAACATTCTCAGTAGTATACTAAAACAGTGTTCTAGGTCCGTTTGCTTCCCTTGATTGATTATTTTCAACCTATATATTATTACTTTTATACGACACATTTCATGATATTGTCCATTTCACGAATAAGAAATATAGCTATTTAACCGATATTTACAATTTCATGAAATGTTCTCAAAATTACTACTCTTAAACAAGTTGGCAACATATATCTGTAGCAATAAATAGCAAAAATATTCAAATTATTCTATAAGTAAAAATAAAATACACCGCAATTGTGTCGTTTTCGTTCTAGGAAACTAAAAACAAAAGAAAGTCAACTCCAATTTAAATTTGGCGCCTACAGAGCCTTATACAATTCACATTTGCCATACAATATCACAACTATAAGGTGGCAACGACGGAAGAAATACATGAAATAGAAATATATACACGAAATGTTTTCATAATAAGCTATATTTCATGAAAAACGATTATACGCACAATTTTTGGACTTTTCATGAGATATTTTCATATAAAACGTATAAACGGACTATATCAGGAAAATCATGTTTCTATATCTTTGGAGAGAATCTTTCATTATTCAACATAATAAAAAAGGCAGAAAATCAGATATATCGAATTATAGAGGCATTGCTAAGCTGAGTGCTGTTCCAAAACTATTAGAAAAAAAAAACCTTACAGTCCTTACCAACATAGTTTTGTTAGAGGCAAATTCATTTACATCAATCTGTTAGAATTGTCTTTTGTTGTGAATAATGGTTTTGAGTCCGTATGCCAAACTGATGTCATATACACTGACTTCAGTAAAGCTTTTGATTGATTGTGTTACAAAAACCTTTTGAGTATATTGAAAACTATAGATTTTCCACCTTTTCTTTGTTCTTGGATTGAGTCATAGTTGTCATTTGGGTATCCTTATTTATAACAATCGCATTTCAAAATCTATTCTTGGCTTTGTTAAGCGTTAGTCTATGGAGTTTAATGACTCTTATACCACTAACCTCTTCTATACATCACTTCGACCTGTCTATTCTCTATTTTTAGGCCCTGTATCGACCAGGACTTCTCCGGAATTTTACAAGTTTATAAAACTTCCACCCCACCCCTCCTTTTTTTTGCGTCTAAAAAGGCGTTTCTCCTCTCTCCGTTTCTCTCGCTATCGCTCGCGTTGTTCCCGACTGCAGAGTTCGCTGATAGGAAGCGTTCTTCTCTGCAGTAGCATTGCGACACTCCTCGTCGTACCAAGAATTCTTCACCTTCTTCATTTTCAAAGAAATATGGTCCAATGATGCCTTTCGACCAAAATCCACACCAAACCGTCACTCGTAATGGGTGCATCGGCAATTGTTCAATTACGTGTGGGTTCTCCGTGCCTCCAATACGACAATTTTGCTTGTTGACATAGCCACCAAGATGAAAATGAGCTTCATCTGAAAAGATGATTTTTTTCACAAAATCAGCATCGATTTCAAGTCGAGCGTATATCGATTTCCCCGAGCTTATACACAACAACAATCACCATCGATTTCAAGTCGAGCGTATATCGATTTCTTCGAGCGTATACACAACCATATTCGTTCAGCGGAATAATACTAACTTTCTGTCAAATCTGTCATGAGCTAAGTGTTGCAATGCTCGGAATAACCGGTAGTTAAAAATGTTAGATAGCGGACCCGATATATGCTACACTTCCTTTTCTATATAGAACTAGCTGTACCCGGCATGCTTTGCTGCGCCCAATCAAAATTATTTTCATTACACAATATATTCTCCTCCTACTCGACTCCAAGCACTTCTCTACTTCTTCCAGCAATATTCAAAACCGATAAATCAAAAATCTTTGTTTATCTTTTAAACTAAAAAACTTTATTCTCTTTTCTTAACTTGATTACTTCATCCGATCCCATTAACATGTATACTAAATTTCATCCAAAGATATTGTTCGCTGTGCCGCTCGTAGGCGTTGGAACACCCAATAAATAACACAAATTGTTGACGCTTGCGCAGGCAGGTGGGGAAGGGTTGTCAGTGCCTGTAAAAACACTCGCACGAAACAAAACAATAAATAAAACTCGCGTTTGTATATTTTAAAATAAATAATAGCAGCGCGCTCGCTTGTATTTAGTACATCATCAGTGTATAAACAAAATGGGGTGAAATAAATACTTGGCGCAATATTCAAATTCGTAAAATAAGACATGCACTAAGTGGTAGCGTACGCGTTTGCAGTAGTTTAGTAACTAACTAACTCCTCTCTCCTCTCAGAGTTAGTTACCGAGTAGATGAACAAGACGAGTAGTAAGTTAGCGCGGTGTGGTAAAAAACGTTACACACCACAAATTCAAATTTGGCGCTAACATTACCGCCCGCCTTGCAGCATCACTGCAAAATAAAAATATATTGCAACAAAAAACGCAAATCTAAAATCGTATATAAAAAATAAACTGCCGTGCTACCACTTAAATGTCAGTGACGCCAAACACCACGTATCCGAAAATGGATAGTTGTGCCATCGGTCTACCGAAAGATCCTGGCAGCATCGCTGGGCGTATCGCACTTTGATACGCCTCTGCTCCAAGAACTATGGAAACTGGTCCAGACTGCCAAAAACTTTTCTCCGGGAGCGGGAGCCCTTGGTACCTCAGCAGTAAGTAACCCAGCCTCCGGATCCAACTCAACCACCTCGTCTATCTCCAGAACTGGAGACAGCTCTCGACGCTCCTCCGGCGTACGATAATTGCGCGGAGGAGCTGACCGCGGTTTGGCTGTCTGCAAAGCTGTAGAGAGCGCTCGACGTCCCTCCGGCGTGCGATAATTGCGCGGAAATGACGAACGAGGTACGCTCAGGGTGGGAATTGAGATCCTTCCCTTCATCCCATGCAGCAACCGGTGGTGTTTTTCATCAGCACATCTCCGCTTGGTTGAAGGTGACCTGGGTTCCGTAGATACAGACGACCCACGCGCAACTTCTGCCACTGCAGACTCAACCTCCACTTCCTCATCTATCTCCAAAAAGGGAGATAGTTCTCTCTCACCGCCGCCTTTGTCCAAAACAGTAGACCGGCGTGGTGGAGAGGCTGAGGGCACTGTAGAGGCTGATGCTTTAACCCGCCTAATGGGGTTGTGGCCTCCGTGAAGCTGCTTGTCTCTCATGCCCAAAAACTCTAAACACTTTCATGGGTGGTCGCCCTTGCACTCGCGGCATACCAAAACTCGTTGTTGCTTCTCCATCTTCATAGATGCTGTAAAAAATCTCATTTTTTGAAGCAAACAAAAAATTATTAAAAAATAACACAAGTAGCTCGACAACAGGACGCGTAATCGCAGCACGTCCTGTTTTCACATCAGCTCGTCTGACTTTTTTGTCCCTACCTGCGTACGTTTAAAAAATGCGACAGAGTCGACATTCATTTGGGGGGAGATTTTTCTCACTGATTGCCACAATATTTCCGACCTCTAAATTCGGTTGTGGGTACTTCCATAAAAATCTCAAAAACATAGAAGCTTCATAAGCTTTTTCAGAAACGTCTGAAAAGCCATCGAACACAAATTTAACCATGGGAGAGAAATTCACACAATGAGGAATTTTGATATATTTATCCGCACATCTTCCTCGAAAAAAGTTATCCAGGATTGCTGTGTAGATGCAGACAAACAGTCGTCCCAATCTGTCTTCTCCAACCAAATTTTTTGGCAATAAAATTTTGGTGGAAACGACTATTGAGGCTAACCAGCCTGTCGGATCAAACAACCTAGCGACTGACAAGCAAAAAATTGACAGCAAAAAATATCTAGGAATCCCTGCTAATGCTTCTTCATGATTCGCAGTCCACTTTCGAATTGAAAACCCTGCGGAATTCAATGCTACTATCAGCTCAACACGTGAGCGAATAGCAGTGGCTACATCATGAGCACCAGCAAGTGCATCATCCACACACATCATCGAGCGTAGACTCTCTGCCGCTAGAGGATATTTATCCTGGACGTTATCTGCCAAACGACGTAAAGTCCGAATGACCTCGTATGGGGCACAATTGACTTCAAATGTGAAGTCTTCAATTTCAGCTTCATCAGACGAACGAAAACCAATTCTCTGCAAAGCTGAATTACTTTTCTCCACGAAAAAAGTAGGGGTGATTTCCGGTTTAAATATGTATAATGAGTAAAATGATGTCGCTCATTGACATCTGGGGGGGTTATCTTACGCAAGTGCTGCAAGGTCAAATACTCATTAACTTCCTCATCATAATTAAATTCGGAGATCCGGATATGCGCAGACTCATTACGCATGAACTGCTTTAGTACTACAGAGCGTGAAGCTCCTAGAGGCTGCTCACACTGATAATCAGGGCGAACAGGAAGAGTGTCCACATGTATCTCGTCACTATCGCATCGAGTGTTGTTGACGAAATTTCGTTCACAGAACTCGTCCTCAACACTCTGAAAAGCCCTATTGGGAATGCTCTCTAATTGCTGACCCAAGCTAAACTTTGTAAAACAGGATACAATTGAATTCGTATTGCACCTGGTGGGGGAGAGAGTGGACCCGTAAGAATCCACCCGAAAACTGTTTGTTGAGCCAGCAATGAACCCAAAATATTTTGTTTTATACCCTCTCTCACGATTTGAGGGTAAATATCACTGCCTATCACGATGTCGACATTATCGCTCTTGAAAAATTGAGGATCGGCCAGGGGGAAATCAAAACTGACATCTGATGGCATTGAAATATTCTTACTGGGTAAAAATCCAGTAAGTTTGGGTAAAACAAAATAACTCGTTTCCAATCTGAAACTTGGATCGAGTGAGGACTCCAGTGTCAAGCGACACGACCTGTTAATTCTAGCAGCACTCGTTCGCATCGCACACATAAGAGCCTCTGAAGACGTTCCGAAATGAACGTACCTTCAGATCCCGAGTCTATCAGTGCTCGAGCGGAAACAAGCTGATCATCAAACCTTATTCGCACTGTAGCAGTTCCCAAGAGCACACTCTTGGTTGAAAAAGCAAAGCAAGATTGCAAACTATTGCTTCTCGTTGCTTGCGACGTACTTGCATGTCCATTGGAATTCGACTGAGCTGCCGGAGAAGGGGGGATAGAATTTAAAACATTGGCAGTAGTGTTCCAATGGAGCAGCGTGTGGTGGGGTTTTGAGCACTTTGTGCACCTAAACAAACCTTTGCATTTGTTCCTCATATGACTGTGAGCCAAGCAATTGAAACAAAGTTGCTTCTCTCTCACTTTATCTGTCCTCTGCTTCGGACTGAGGGCTAAAAATTTCAGACACTTGATCAAATTGTGCTCCGAAGACTGGCACATATGACACTGGTATGTTACTTTTGTTTGAAAAGAATTTAAACGCTTCAACTTGCTAAAATCTGAGGAAGGCTTAACAGAAGCGGAATTGGAAGAGCTACGAAGATTTGAGACCGTTTCTAAGGTTTGGAACCTGCTTGTTAAAAAGGTGTCCATGTCTTCCCACTTTGGAATCTCTCTTTTGTCTTCCAAAAACTGCTGCCGAAGCATCAGAGTAGTATCTGGAAGACGGGTAGAGCACAGAAATATAAGTAAAGCATCCTAATTTTCAATGCTTATACTGTTTGACTTTAAATTGATTTCCCGTTGTAGCTTTTTAATGGCCGCGCCATTCTCAGAAGCTACAGGCTCTAAACCAAACCATGCCTTGAGCTGACTATTCACCAAAACTCGTGTGCTTTCATATCTATCTACCAGATTCTGCCACGCTAACTCAAACCCATCGTTGGTTAGCGGAGATCTGTTGACTATATCACGCGCTTCATAGCGAGTTTTTTGCCTCAAGTGATACAACTTCTCAACTGGTTGCAGTCTAGAGTTAGACTTATAGATGGCCGTAAACATATCACGAAAACTTGGCCATGTGCTATAATCACCATAAAACAGGTCTGTGTCACATAGACGTAACGATATATTATGTGACACAGAAGGGGCACCTGCACTACCGGAAGTCTCAAAAGCTCGTTGCGCAGAGCAGGCAATATTTTCAGCATGAGCCATCGAACTCATCAAATCACCTAGTTCTCCACTAAAAGACAAATACTCATTATATGCCCTCTGGAACTTTTCCTTTATTTCGGTAGAATTAAGGTCTTTTGGAGGTGAAGCTATTTGATTGTTGTTGGTAGCAAATAATAAACTGTAAAAAATGCTAAAATTTTTTGTTTCAACGTCTTTTCTGTCTGTCCAGCGCTTGTGACAGACGATGCGAGGTCACAACAAATAAACAAAGACAAAAAATATATAAACGCACCGATGCAAAAACAATCAAAAGCGCAACGGTGCTTTTATGTATATATGTATTTTATTAAAATATATTTATTGTTGTAATTTTAACACTGCAGCATGCGCTCATGCAGCTGCTTCTTCTATTTTTGCTTGTTTGTTTTGATCGTTTCAACCGGTACCGATCAGAACCGCTCTCTAATGCAATCAAATTGCAAGCAAACAAAAAATCGAAAAAACACAATAGAAAACACTCGACGCACAAATCGAAAACTGTGTGTATGTAAATCTTTATGTGTGTGCCAAAGAAAAGGCGAAGAATATTTGCACAACAAAAATAATGCACAAAACACTCAAATGCCAACCGAAAACTTGCGAAACTGGCAAACCAAAAAATGCAAACGCACGCAGGGGGTATAAAAAATCAAACAAAAATGCTATACGCACCTGATGTATGTACTCAAAAGTAGGGTACAATTATTTATTTTAAAAACGCTCTGTCTGCGTTATCCGGCTCGAAGGACCAAAAATTTTCGCTTTGCCGCTCCTAGGCACTTGGAACACCCAATAAACAAAATGCAAAATTAGATGACGCTGGCGCAGACAGGTGGGGTGGGTCGTCAGTGCCTGTAAAAAAAAGCACTCGCACGAAAAAACAATAAATAAAACACGCGTTTGTATATTTAAAATTAATAATTGTAGCGCGCTCGCTTTTATTTAATACATCAGTTGTATATAAAAAACGGGGTGAAATCAACTTGGCGCATTATTCAAAAAAGTCGAATAATTTGTAGCACTAAGTGGTAGCGTTCGCGTTTGCAGTAGTTTGGTAACTAACTAACTCCTCTCAGAGTTAGTTACCGAGTAGATGAACAAGACGAGTAGTAAGTTAGCGCGGTGTGGTAAAAAACGTTACACACCACAAATTCAAATTTGGCGCTAACATTACCGCCCGACTTGCAGCATCACTGCAAAGTAAAATAATATTGCAGCAAAACGCAAATCTAAAAACTTTTATAAAAAATAATCCGTCGTGCTACCACTTAATTGTCAGTAACGCCAAAGACGCGGACCTTCCAGGCAATGTCCAGTTGCCTGGACCCGTGCCTCAACCTTGAGATCACAGTAAACAGTGGTCGCTATCAGGTAGCCGCGTCCTCGAAAGGCTGAGGCGCTTTACCACACGCTCACAGATGGTGGAGGTGGGTATGCAGGGGTCCAGGAGAGCACGTTCCAGCACGAACCATCCACTGCACCATCGCAGTAGGCCTCAAAATTTTCCTACTGCGTATAGTCGGTTGGATTGGAGGGGAGCGATGGCACACCGACACTCTACGGTCACTCCTTAAAATTTCCAACGACCCCGTAGACCGAAGCCCGTGGAGGGGAGATCGCGGGACGACACGTGGTCAAAAGGCGTCTCTTAGGTGCCGGTGCTCGAGCGCGGCGGTTGCGTCTAGCTGCCCGCTTCCTCCGTTGCTCGCGGCTCATCAGCACATCTCCGCTCGTTCAAAGGCGACCTGGGCCCTGTAAAAATAGGCGACCCAGGCACAGGTCCTGTCACTGCAGACTCAACCTCCACTTCCTCATCTATCTCCAAAAAGGGAGATAGTTCTCTCTCACCGTTGCCTTTGGTCAAAACAGTAGACCGGCGTGGTGGAGAGGCTGAGGGCACTGTAGAAGCTGGAGCTTTAACCCGCCTAATTGGGCTGTGGTCTCCGTGAAGCTGCTTGTCTCTCATGCCCAGAAACTCCGGGCACTTTCGTAGTGGGTGCTCGCAGACCACAACTCTTTGTTGCTGCTTCATCTCCATAGATGCTGTTAAAAATCTCATTTTTTGAAGCAAACAAAAAGTTTATAATTTATTGTGTAACGTATGTAGCTGGACAACAGGACGCGCAATCGCACCACGCTTTGCTTTACATCAGCTCGTCTGACTTTTTTGTCCCTCCCTGCGTACGTTTATAATTTATTGTGTAACGTATGTAGCTGGACAACAGGACGCGCAATCGCACCACGCTTTGCTTTACATCAGCTTGTCTGACTTTTGTGTCCCTCCCTGCGTACGTTTGAAAAATGCAGCTGAGCCGAGGATTGCCACAACATTTCCGACCTCTTAATTCGGTTGAGCGTACTTCCATAAAAATCTCAAAAACAAAGAAGCTTCATAAGCTTTTCCAGAAACGTCTGAAAAACCATTCAACACAAATTTAACCACGGGGGAGAAATCCATACAATGAGGAATTTGGATATAATTTATCCGCACATTTTCCTCGCAAAAAGTTTTCCAGAATTGCTGTCTAGATGCAGACAAACGGTCTTCCCAATCTGTCTTCTCCAACGAAATTTTTTGGAATAAAATTTTGGTGGAAACGACTATTGGGACTAACGAACCTGCTGGATCAAACAACCTAGCGACTGACAAGCAAAAAATCGACAGCAAAAAATTGCTAGGAATCCCTACTAATACTTCTTCATGATTGGCAGTCCATTTTTACATTGAAAACCCTGCAGAATTCAAGGCTACTATCAACTCATCACCAGCAAGTGCATCATCCACATACATCATCGAGCGCAGACTCTCTGCCGCTAGAGGATATTTATCCTGGACGTCATCTGCCAAACGACGTAAAGTCCGAATGGGCACGTAAGGAGCATAATTGACTCCAAATGTGACCATAGTCAACGCGAAGTCTTTAATTTCAGCTTTATCAGACGAATGAAAAACAATTCTCTGCAGAGCTGAATCACTTTTCTCCAAAAAAAATGTAGGGGTGATTTCCGGTTTTAAATATGTATAATGAGTTAAATGATGTCGCTCATTGACTTTTGAGGCGGTTACCTTACGCAAGTGCTGCAAGGTCAAATACTCATTAACTTCCTCATCATAATTAAATTCTGAGATCCGGATATGCGCAGACTCATTACGCATGAACTGCTTTAGTACTACAGAGCGTGAAGCTCCTAGAGGCTGCTCACACTGATAATCAGGGCGAACAGGAAGAGTGTCCACATGTATCTCGTCACTATCGCATCGAGTGTTGTTGACGAAATTTCGTTCACAGAACTCGTCCTCAACACTCTGAAAAGCCCTATTGGGAATGCTCTCTAATTGCTGACCCAAGCTAAACTTTGTAAAACAGGATACAATTGAATTCGTATTGCACCTGGTGGGGGAGAGAGTGGACCCGTAAGAATCCACCCGAAAACTGTTTGTTGAGCCAGCAATGAACCCAAAATATTTTGTTTTATACCCTCTCTCACGATTTGAGGGTAAATATCACTGGCAATCACAATGTCGACGACCTGATCACTCTTGAAAAATTGAGGATCGGAAAGGGGGAAATCAAAACTGACATCTGTTGGCATTGAAATATTCTAACTCGTTTCCAATCTGAAACTTGGATCGAGTGAGGACTCCAGTATTGAATTTTATTCTCACTATAGCAGTTCCCAAGAGCACGTTCTTGGTTGAAAATGCAAAACAAGATCGCAAACTATTGCTTACGTACTTGCATGTCCATTGAAATTCGAATGAACTGCCGGAGAAAGAGGGTTAGAATTTAACACATTGGCAGTAGTGTTCCAATGGAGCAGCATGTGGTGTGGTTTTGAGCAATTTGTGCACCTAAACAAACTTTTGCATTCTTTCCTCAAATGACTGTGAGCCAAGCAATTGAAACAAAGTTGCTTCTCTCACTTTATCTGTCCTCTGCTTAGGACTGAGGGCTAAAAACTTCGGACACTTGATCAAATTGTGCTCCGAAAACTGGCACATATGACACTGGTACGTTACTTTTGTTTGAAAAGTGTTCAAACGCTTCGACTTGTTTAAATCTGTTGAAGGCTTAACAGAAGCGGACTTGGAAGAGGTACGAAGATTTGAGACCGTTTCTAACGTTTGGAACCTGCTAGTTAAAAAGGTGTCCATGTCCTTCCACTTTGGAATCTCTCGTTTGTCTTCCTAAGCTTCAGAGTATTATCTGGAAGACGGGTAGAGCACAGAAATATAAGTATAGCGTCCCAATTTTCAATGCTGATACTTTTGGGCTCTAAATTGGCAATTGCATTGTTGATTTCCCGCTGTAGCTTTTTAATGGCCGCGCCCTTCTCAGAAGCTACAAGCTCTAAATCAAACAATGCCTTTAGCTGGCTATTTACCAACACTCGTTTATTTTCATATCGATCAACCAGATTCTGCCACGCTAACTCAAACCCATCGTTGGTTAGCGGAGATCTGTTGACAATATCTTTAGCTTCATCACGAGTTTTTTGTTTCAGGTGGTACAACTTCTCAATAGGTTGTAGTCTAGAGTTCGACTTATAGATGGCCGTGAACATATCATGAAAACTTGGCGATGTGCTATAATCACCGTAAAACAAGTCTGTGTCACATGGAGGTAAGGAAATATTATGTGACACATTTGGGCATCTCTACTTTCACAATGATCTGAAAGATGTACCCTCGTTGAACATCTTTCTTCTAATAAAAGTGAACAAGTCATATCTACCATTTCTCCACATGTCATATAGGCACTCAAACATATGCCTTGCCTTACCATGATAAGTTCTTTGTCCAAGCCCTCTGGTTTTTGACACATTAATTTGTCGTAAGAAACCTTGACTGCACGCCACAGACTTTTCAACTCATCCTTCAACAATTTTGTTGTGAAGGATGTTTGCTCTTCTGGGCGCATTTCCTTACATTGTGCCGCGAACCGAAAAAGTTCGTGAGCACAATGATTAAATCTGTTTTCGGACATGTTTTTTAAAAAACTTAGTCAACAAATAAACAAAAAATCAGGATGCAAAAGTACAAAATTAAAAATAATTTCAGCCAAAAATGAAATTAAATTTGATTGAATAGTCTTTATTTCAAATAAAAAAAAGTGCGTATAAATTATTATATTTAAAGAGCCGGCGCTGCGATAAATTATTTCGAAGAAGGGAAATAAAAACAATAAAACAAATTTGAAATATTTATGCACAGCCCGAAAAACAATATTATTTAAATATAATCGCACCAAAAAATGTACACGGAACTTTGATATCGATCCTTGTACGTATTGGTCGTATACCAAACACAAAGCAAAAAAAATAAAAATAGAAAATGCAAACACACAAAGAGTAAAATAAAATAAAAATAGGTTGTTGCAGACACTATTACTAGTCACTAGTTATTTTTCTTTAAATGTGGTTGCTGTTCCTTTTTTGTTGTTTACTGGTAGCGGCTTAAAATTGGCGGCAGTCGACAGCGGCAACAAGTCGCGTAAAAAATGCACCAATCCTTTTTTGTTTCAAGTGCCAACATCTTTCTTGATTATAGAAAAGTCGTAGACGCAGATCTCAAACAAAAAAGAAAAACGAATTTATTCAATTCTATCATAAATTAAATAAACTAACCTTTGGTGTTTGTCTGTCTGTCCAGCGCTCGTGAATAAAACAACAAAAATAACGATTGACAGACAGATACGGGACCACAACAAAAAGAACACAAATAAATAATGCCATATAATAATACATGAGACAACGAACGGACGTGTTTTACTAACGCTCCGTTGCGGCCGACTGATTATTTTTCCGAGATTTAATAAATATCGCAAAAAATAATCTCAGCTACGACTAAAATTGTGCTACGCACTTAACTGTGCACAAAAATTTTAAATTATTAAATTTACATAATTTAAAAACACCACAATATAAAAAACAAACAAAAGGTCAAAGTTCAGACCAGTTCAATACGAGCATACAAACGCTCTCTCAAAAACTCGTGAGATGAACTCTACACTGAGTATAAACAAAAACAATGGTTACTTCACCATTCGCTCACCAGATGTTTCAAAAAAAAGCAACAGCTGTAACAACACCAACTCTACACATCTAAAAATAGATTCTCAGAGAGCAAGGTCTTGCTCTCCTTCTATTTTTGTCTGTAACGGCAATGCTCAAAGCACCGATCCATCTTGGAGCGCCCAATGCGTAACTCCAACAACACCACTTAATGTAGACTTCATCTCTACGCCTACAACAACACCAGCTCCTATTCAAACAGTTACGCTCTCAACATCAGCTACAACAACAATCACAACATCGTCTCCTCTTCTTCAAACATATTGTGTAAACACAACATCAGTCTGCACATCTACAGCAGTAGTACACACAACATCATGCGCCCAGCCTATTATGTCTACCAGCACCGTACAAGCAAGTAGCTTAAGTAATAATAAAAACATTAACACTAGTACTTTAAGCCAGCCGCCAAAACGTAAAAACATATCGCCTAACACTAATATAGACAGTAGCTCCAAACAAAAAAAACAAAAAAACAAAAGCACGCAAAACCAGAAAACTTTGCAGTCATACTGGTTCAGCCAACCAGTTGCAACAAATCGGTTCGAACTGTTAGCTACAGACGACGAACCTGTCCCTGCAGACGGAATCGACCCAACCAACAAAAACTCCAACAACGCACAAACTAATAAGAAGCAAACTATTAAAATCAATAAACCCCCACCAATTTATAGTAGGGCAAAACTACATCCTTAAGACTCTGTCTAACAACGAAGTTCGAGTCCAAACTTCCGAGTCTGTTCATTACTCTGCTGTTATAAAAATGTTGCGTTCTAAAGGAACAAAATACTACACCTACAAGCCAAAAGAAGAACGAGGTTTCAAAGTAGTGCTGCGTCACTTACACTATTCTTCAGAAATAGAAGAAATTAAAGCTGAACTAAATGAATTAGGTCATGAAGTCATTAACATACATAATATTACTCAGAAATCAACCAAAAAACCTCTTCCGGTATTTTTTGTCGAACTGAAGTCAAACCAGAACAACAAAGATATTTACGGTATTACCTCCTTACTGCAAACCAAAGTTCAGTTTGAGCCTCCGCGTCATAAAAAAAGCATAGCACAATGCAGCAACTGCCAAAAATACGGTCATACTCGCAATTACTGCACCAGAGACCCGGTTTGCGTTAAATGTGCTGGAAACCACAAAACTTTAGACTGCAAAACGGAAATTGACAACAAATCTATCAAATGTGCGCTATGTGGAGGTAATTACACCGCAAATTACAAAGGATGTGAAATTTATAAAACTCTAAAAATACAACGCTTTCCGCCACTAAGAGAAAAGAATCCCGCAACAAACAACCCATTCAGCCAGGAGTAAGCTACGCTCAAGCGGCAATATCTGCTTTGCCCTCTCAAACGTCCCCTCAAACATCAACCAGCTCACCTCAAATTGCACCGTCAAGCAACGACATGGCAGAACTAAAAGGCATGATGAAAGACCTTATTCAGCAAATGACAAACATTATAAACATAATCACACTACTAGTAACAAAAATTGATAATCATCATGGACGATAATTTAAATATAATATCCTGGAACGCAAATGGACTTTACCAACACCTTCTAGAACTAACAAAGTTTCTACATGATAACAATATTGACATAGCACTAATATCTGAAACGCACTGCACAGCTAAACACTCATTTAGAATCCCAGGTTACTCAATTATATATACTAATCACCCAGACGGAACAGGCCACGGCGGTACATCAATAATAATTAAACAGACTATTAAGTATGCAGAGCTAACAAACTTTGACAAAGACTATATACAATCTACCACAATACTTTTATCGGACAATTATGGGCATTACACTATTTCTGCATTATATAGTCCGCCCAGGCACACCATATCTGTAAACCAATATACACAATATTTTGGCACTCTTGGAGATAGATACATTGTAGCAGGGGACTTCAACGCCAAACACACACAATGGGGATCTCGCCTAACGAACACAAAGGGCAAAAAATGAAAAGTATGCACTTAAGCACGGGAGATCCAACTTACTGGCCGTCAGACTTAAATAAACTACCTGACCTCATAGACTTCTGCCTAATAAGAAACTTTAATAAAAAAGATTTCCAGTTAAAGTCAAGATTTGAATTGTCTTCTGACCACTCTCCAATAGAGATTAAATATTTGTTTTCGGCACAACACGTACCTGCTCCATCTCAAATGACTAACCATAAGACAGACTGGGATGCTTTTCGCGAGTTTTTAAATTTACACCTGGATATGTATATACCGCTCAACACACCAGACAATATAGAAAGCTCAATCATATATCTAAATGATATTATTAACGAGGCTGCTGTCAAATCAACTCCTAGTCTTAAGCAAAACATCAACACACAATTTACGCCCCCATATATTCGACGACAGATAGAAATGAAAAGAAAACTTCGCAAGTCATGGCAAGTGACACGATCGCCGCTAATTAAAAAAAAACTGAATAAGGCAGCGAAAGAACTAAAAGAAGCGTTACAAAAACTTAAAAACGAGGCTGTCACAAAGTACTTACGTAATTTAAGTCCCACCTCTGAAACAAATTACTCGCTATGGAGAGCAACAAAAAACATCACCAATAAAGTGATTCATCAACCTCCATTAAAAAAAGTAGATGGTACCTGGGCAAGATCCTACCTTGACAAAGCCAATGTTCTTGCGGATCACTTTGAGAACATATTCAGCAATTCATTCAATAGCTGCACTGTCAATACTCAACAAAACTTTGGAGAGTTTCCACAATATAAAATAAAAAAAATATCATATAACGAAGTAAAAGAGCAAATCAACAAAACAGACAACAAAAAATCTCCAGGCTACGACATGCTGAGAGGACGCATAATCAAAGAGCTACCAAAAAAAGGCTGTCCAATTCGTATGCTTAATATTTAACTCAGTCTTGAGAATGGAACATTTCCCGAAATTGTGGAAAATAGCGGTTGTTATACCTATAGCGAAACCCGGGAAAGATGCCACACAAACATCATCCTACAGACCAATTAGCCTTCTGCCAATACTCTCCAAAATATTCGAAAAAATATTTCTAGATCGTCTTGAACCAATCGTTGGAGCTTAACGTTGTATCCCAGACCACCAATTCGGCTTTCGTCGGAAATATTCCACGATCCAGCAGGTTCACAGAGTAACAAATAAAATAACAGCTGATTTAGAAGCTAAAAAGTTCTGTATAGGCGTTTTTCTGGATGTGGAAAAAGCATTCGACAAGGTCTGGCACGAAGGCTTATTAATTAAATTAAATAAAATTCTACCACACCAACTATTTAATATAATAAAAAGCTATTTAAACGAGAGACTGTTTTTAATAAAATATAATGACGAATATTCATCGCTGCGACCCATTAAAGCCGGTGTGCCGCAAGGTAGTGTCTTGGGACCCTTGCTTTACAACCTGTACACATCAGATATTCCAGCCCCTAGTGATAGATCAGCCATGATAGCTACTTTCGCAGATGACACAATAGTCTTATATGCACACACTAACTTAACGACTGCTACAATTACACTACAACATATGCTAGACGAAATTTCAAACTGGTTTGGAAAATGGAACATTAAAATAAATGAACAAAAGACGATTCAAGTAATATACACCACAAAAGTCAGATATACTCCTCACCCACTTAAATTAAATAATAAAAAAATCCCTATTAAAACTTTTGCAAAATACCTCGGAATGTATATTGACAACAAAATTACTTGGAAATACCATGTACAACAGAAAAGGGATCAAATAAAACTGAAATTCAAGCAACTATATTGGTTTTTAAAAAGGAATTCGTTGTTGACAACAGAGAACAAACTTCTTATATACAAATCGATAATAAAACCAATTTGGACCTATGGAATTCAACTATGGGGTACTACAAAAAAATCAAACGTAAATATAATACAAAGACAACAATCGAAAATTCTTCGTTGCATTGTAAACGCAGAGTGGTACATTTAAAACCAGGACATACAAAAAGACCTAAACATATTACCGGTAATGGACGAAATAAAAAACATTAGCAGAAAATATCAAACAAAAATAGCAATTCACGATAACCGTGAAATAAATAATATGCCAACCCTGGAGTTAGTTTCGACAAGGCGATTAAAACGGCTGAGACCAGTAGATTTAATATAAAAGAGGTTACTGCAAAATAATATTACTTATAAATAATCTAATAACTTGGTATACTAAATGTTTAAATATTAAGATAAAGGATAAAATGTTAGTGTTCATTTTTCAATAATCTCCCAGCAAGCAACAATAAGTACTTAGTATCATAAGATAGATGTACAATAACATAGGGTAATAAAAAAAAAAAAATAATGCACCGAAAACTATCAAATACACGCACAGTCAAATACACGCACAGTAGTGTATTTGTATTTAAATTATTTATTTTATTAATTACAAATTATTTTAATTTTGGGACTGCAGCATGCGCTCATGCAGCTGCTTCTTCTTCTCTTTTTTTGTTTGTTGTGATCGCACTATTCTCAACCGCTTTTGAGTCTCAACCGGTAAACGATCTCAAGTGCAATCAAATTGCAAGCAAACATAAACGCACAGTAGTGTATTTGTATATAAATTATTTATTTTAATAATTACAAAATATTTATTTTAACTTTTTAACATAAAATCGAAAAAAAAAAAAACAATCAATAGAAAACACTCACACACTAATCGAAAAGTGTGTGTGTATGTTAAAGTTTTTGAGTGCGTCAAAGAAAAGGCGAAGAATATTTGCACAACAAAAATTATGCACAAAAACACTCAAATGCCAACCGAAAACTTACGGAACTGGCAATCCAAAAAAATGCAAACGCACGCAGGGGGCTTTGAAACACCCAATAAATAACACAAATTGTAGACCCTGGCGCAGACAGGTGGGGGAGGGTCGTCAGTGCCTGTAAAAACACTCGCACGAAACAAAACAATAAATAAAACTCGCGTTTGTATATTTTAAAATAAATAATAGTAGCGCGCTCGCTTTTATTTAGTACATCATCAGTTTATAAACAAAATGGGGTGAAATAAATACTTGGCGCAATATTCAAATTCGTAAAATAAGACATGCACTAAGTGGTAGCGTACGCGTTTGCAGTAGTTTAGTAACTAACTAACTCTTCTCTCCTTTTAGAGCTAGTTAACGAGAAGGAGAGCAAGACGAGTAGCAAGTTTGCGCGGTGTAGTAAAAAACGTTACACACCACTAATTCAAATTTGGCGGTAACAAATATTTTTTTTTTATTATTTCCCATGTTTTATACTCCTGTCGAAATGACACCTCATACATTTTATAATATTGAATCAGGGATTAAAAAAAAAGAATTAAGATAGAACAATTTCTACTAATTCTATTGGTATTTATGATTATTGTTATGCAGGAACCCATGCAGACAGCTAGTACTTACGGTTGCCCCGCTCTTCGCGTTCACTGTTTGTAGGTTAACATAGATTACCAGACACAGCATGTGTAGTATTACTTAAAAATAGTTACAATTAAAAGAAAAAAAAAATTATAATTTAACTAACTAATATTAATTAACAATTAATTTAAATATAAATTTGGTAGGTCTGCTGGTCGAATTTTTTTAAGTCGGCGTCTTGTTAGCTCCAGAACGGATATGTTGTTCAACTCGACGTTGGAGTGAACCAATAGTCGAATGTGATGCATTTTGCTAAGTTTTGTTATCTCCTACTTGACAGTTGGAATCTTGAGATCTCGGTAAATATCTGCATTAGAAATATACCAGTCTGCATTTGTTATTTGACGAAGTATCTTGGACTGTTGCCGTTAGATGATGTTAATATTTGATATTTTTGATGTACCCCAGATCTGTAGACAGTAAGTCCAGACAGGCTTAATTAGATTTTTGTAAATTAAGAGTTTGTTGTACATAGATAATTTTGATTTTTTGTTCATGAGCCAGTACAATTGGCGACATTTCTCTTTTATTTGATTACGTTTTTTTTCAATATGCATCTTCCATGTTAGTTTGCAATCTAAGTAGATACCCAAGTTTTTGGCGTATTTTTCAATGGGTATGACAACATGGCTTATTTTTAAAGGGATGAGTTGGAAATTTCGTTTTGTTGTAAAAATCAATTGAGTTGTTTTACTGCCATTAATTGTTATAGCCCATTTATCGAACCAGTTACTGATGGTTTTGAGGATACTTTGAAGATTTGTGGAAGTTACACTTAGATCATTATGGGCGTACAAAAGGATAGTGTCATCTGCCAAAGTTGCAATCATGGAAGATGGCTCATCCGGTTGAGGTATATCATTGGTAAAGAGCACATATAGAAGAGGTCCCAAAACGCTCCCTCGGGGTATGCCTGCATTTATATGCCTTATTGAAGAGTAAGTATCTTTGAATTTTACGTAGAAGTGCCTGTCCGATATGTAGCTTTTTAGCAGTAGGTAGAAATCGTGCGGAAGTAGAGATTTTAGTTTGAGTAGCAATCCCTTGTGCCAAACCTTGTCGAATGCCTTTTCCACGTCGAGAAAAACTCCAATACAGTATTTCTTGTGTTCAATGTCTAATGAAATTTTATTAACAACTCTGTGAATATGTTCAATAGTTGAATGTTGTTTTCTAAAGTAAAACTGATGGTCAGGTATAGAATAGCTGTTTTTAAATAGTCTTTCAAATACCTTTGACAAGATTGGCAAAAGGCTTACGGATCTATATGAATCTTCATTAGTAGCATCTTTGCCAGGCTTTGGAATTGCTATTACCTCTACTACCTTCAAAGTCTTTGGAAGATATAACATAGAGTGCAATGGAGCTTCTTTAAGTAGTACTTCTGTTAATATATCGTAACCAGGCGATTTTTTCATTTTAATATTATTAATTATTTTTCGGATATTTTTGACATTAACAAATCGAATTGGACTGTTTGAACGTTCCAGTATATGGTCGCTGTTTTGTGGGTCGTTCGTGAAGACGTTCTGATAATAGTCTGCTAAAACTGTCCATTTTTCCAGTTCTGTTTTGGCCCATGTTCCATCTATTTTTTTAAAGGAGGAATGTGAGTTGTGTTCATTTTTTGTGGCTTTCCAAAGAGATTAATTTGTGTCTATGGTAGGGGTCAAATTTGTTAGAAAAATTTCAATATTTTTTTTTTCGTTTTTGCGAAGCGTATCTTTTAGCTCCTTAGTTGCACGGTTGAATTTCTTTTTGTTATAAACGGGGTTGCATTAAGCGCCGACAAGGCTACCGTATCGTTAAATTATATAACGGAACTTTCTATGTCGTCTGGAGATTTCAATGGAACGTCTAGTCGTAAATGAGTTTCTAGAAATTCTCTGTAAGCTTGCCAATCTGTTTTCGAGTTGTACAGGGTGGAAATTTTCCAAATTTTTGTTTTTGGTAACACAAAAGTCGATAAGATCTGGCTTTATGTTTGGGTCTGTTGGCCAGTAAGACTGTTCACCAGTTGAAAGGTGCGTGCAGTTATTGGCCTATATCGCTTGTAGCAGAATTTTACCTTTTTGTTTGTCAGCAGCGAACCCCAATGATGTTTGCTTAGCTTTAAAGTCGCCTGCAGCTATAAATCTTGGTCCCAGAGTTTTAAAAAAGTTGCTTTATTGAGCCTTAGAAATTTTGTGTCTAGGAGGATTATAATGGGTGTTTTTTATCGAGGTATAGAACTTTAAGTTGGCATTACTGTTCAAGATGGCGACCGATTTAACGGCTGTCAAGTGATTTATTCTCAGTTTGGTTTGGCAATTCATCATGAATAGACTCACGCCTGAACAACGCTTGCAAATAGTTCAATTTTATTTCGAAAACAATGGTTCTGTGCGGAATACGTATAGCGCACTACGTCCATTTTATCGTCGACAAAATCGTCCATCAGAGCAGTTAATTCGATTAATTATGGAACTTTTTCGCACCACGTTTACTCTTATTGATAACTCGCATCCCCAGAGACGCCGTACGGTGCGTACAGAAGAAGCTATTGCTGCTGTAGAGCGTAGCATTGAGGAAGACCCGAATGAGTCTATCCGCCATCGAGCACTATGATGGCCAGAACGTTACAGTCAATGGTGATCGGTATAGAGCCATGATTACTAACTTTTTCATTCCTGAATTGAACAACCATGATGTCCAGGAGCTGTGGTTCCAACAAGACGGCGCAACATGTCACACAGCTCGTATTACAATCGATTTATTGATAGACACGTTTGGTGACCGCCTAATTTCACGTTTTGGACCTGTGAATTGGCCTCCAAGATCTTGTGATTTAACACCGCTAGACTACTTTCTGTGGGGCTATGTAAAGTCATTGGTCTATGCGGATAAGCCACAAACGCTTGACCATTTGGAAGACAACATTCGCCGTGTTATTGCCGATATACGGCCACAAATGTTGGAAAAAGTCATCTAAAATTGGACGTCCAGATTGGACTACATCCGAGCCAGGTCATATGCCAGAAATTATATTTAAAATGTAATGCCACAAGATTATATTTCGGATAAATAAAATTCATGTCAATCGAATAATCTATCGTTGTTTTATTGCAATTTAAAGTTCTATACCTCTAAAAAACACCCTTTACAATGTTGTAATGGTTAATTGTCCTTTTTGGTCATGCAATTGTATAGAAGTACCTTGTATAAATTCGTAGCTATACTTTTCAGCTTCTGTGAATTTAATGTTATTTTTAATAACTATTGCTGAACCCCCATGGCTTGTACCGTCCGGATGTTTTGTACTGTACACGATATATCCTGTAATTTTTTAATAATGTTTTATAGTGAAATGTGTGTTCAGAAATCAGTGCCATATCCATACTATTTTCATACAAAAACTGTTTTAATTCAAGAGCATCCTGCATTAAACCATTAGCATTCCAGAAAACAATTCTTAAGTTGTCTGGGTTCATCATAATTTTTAATTCCAGCAAGTCGTTCTGTTCGTTTGTTTCTACAGAATGATTTGTCGATAGAATATGTTGAGGAGTGGACCTGGTTTGAGGTATGCTTTTTTGGATATTTCTTACAGAAGTATTTACTGGGTTTCTTTGTGAAATAGATATGTTGAATTTTTTTGCATCGCTTGTATAGGGGTGGGTATAGTCCCCCTCTAATTTTGACCAAACTTAACACGATTACTTTTCCCGATCCCATTAACATGTGTAATAAATTTCGTCCCCGTACCTCAAATGGATGCAAAGATATGTGGAATTTCTTTTATCGCTTGTATGGGGGGTGGGGCATTGCCCCCTCCGATTTTGACCAAACTTAACACGATTACTTTTCCCAATCCCATTAACATGTGTAATAAATTTCGTCCCCGTACCTCAGATGGATGTAAAAATATGTTGAATACCGCTTGTATGGGAGGTGGGGCACTGCACTCTCCGATTTTGACTAAACTTAACACGATTACTTTTCCCGATCCCATTAACAGGTGTAACAAATTTCGTCCCCGTACCTCAAATGGATGCAAAGATATGTGGATTTTCGTTTATCGCTTGTTTGGGGGTGGGGTACTGCCCTCTCCGATTTTGACCAAACTTAACACGATTACTTTTCCCGATCCCATTAACATGTATAATAAATTTCGTCCCCGTAACTCAAATGGATGCAAAGATGTGTGGAATTTCGTTTATCGCTTGTATGGGGGGTGGGGCACTGCCCCCTCCGATTTCGACCAAACATAATACGATTACTTTTCCCGATTCCATTAATATGTGTATTAAATTTCGTCCCCGTACCTCAGATATGTATATGTTGAATTTTGTTTATCGCTTGTATGGTGGTGGGTATAGTCCCCCTCTAATTTTGCCCAAACTTCACAAGATTACTTTTCCCGATCCCATTAGCATGTGTAATAAATTTCGTCCCAGTACCTCAGATGGATGCAAAGATATGTTGTAGACCGTACTCCTTGGGACGTAGAGGGGAAATTCCGGGCCGACACCGTGGACAGATGGCGTCTCGTAGATGCCGGTGATCGAGCGCGGCGGTGGCGTCCAGCTACCCGCTTTTTCCTCGGGTGTACACCCGGTAGTCGTTGCTGGTCATCAGCATATGGCCGCTCGGTTGAAGGCGACCTGGGCCCCGTAGATAAAGGCGACCCAGTCACAGCTGTTGCCCTGCAGACTCAACCTCCAAAATGGGAGATAGTTCTTTCTCACCGCTCCCTTTGGTCAAAACAGTAGACCGGCGAGGTGGAGAGAATGAGGGCAAAGTAAAGGCTGGCGCTTTCATCCGCCTGAATGCTTCCGTGAAGCAGCTTGTTGTGTGCTTCTCCGCACTCCATGCAACGATACTTGCTCGTGTAGTCCTTCGCCACATGATCGTGTGAGTGGCAGCTCATGCCCAAAAACTCCGGGCAGTTTCGTACAGGGTGGTCGTCTAGGATTGCTGTGTAGATGCAGACAAACAGTCATCCCAATCCGTCTTCTCCAACCAAATTTTTTGCAATAAAATTTTGGTGGAAAAGACTATTGGAGCTAACCAGCCTGCCGGATCAAACAACCTAGCGACTAATAAGCAAAAAATCGAGAGCAAAAAATCGCTAGGAATCCCTGCTAATGCTTCTTCATGATTGGTAGTCCACTTTCGCATTGAAAACCCTGCATAATTCAACGCTACTATCAGCTCAACACGTGAGCGAATAGCAGTGGCTACATCATGAGCACCAGCAAGTGCATCATGCACATACACCATCAAGCGCAGACAGACTCTCTGTCGCTAGAGGATATTTATCCTGGACGTCATCTGTCAAACGACGTAAAGTTCGAAGGGCCACGTATGGGGCACAATTGACTTCAAATGTGACCGTAGTCAACGCGAAGTTTTCAATTTCAGCTTTATCAGATGAACGAAAAACAATTCTCTGTAAAGCTGAATTACTTTTCTCCACGAAAAAAGTAGGGGTGCTTTCCGGTTTTAAATATGTATAATGAGTTAAATGATGTCGCTCTAGGGGGGTTACCTTACAAAAGCGCTGCAAGGTCAAACTCTCATTAACTTTCTTATCATAATTAAACTCAGAGATCCGGAGTTGTGCAGTCTCATTACGCATGAACTGCTTTAGTACTACAGAGCGTGAAGCTCCTAGAGGCTGCTCACACTGATAGTTAGGGCAAACAGGAAGAGTGACCACATGTTTCTTGTCACTATCGCTTTGAATGGTGTTGACGAAGTTTGCTTTACAGAACTCGTCTGCAACACTCTGAACTATTGGGAATACTCTCTAATTGCTGACCCAAGCTAAACTTTGTAAAACTCTTGTATCAAACGACACGACCTGTTAATCCGAGCAGCTACAGATGTATTTAGCCCTGAAACATGTGCATGCACTCGTTCGCATCGCACACCAAGGCGCCTCTGAAGACGTTCTGAAATGAACATACCTATCAGATCCCGAGTCTATCAGTGCTCGGGCGGAAACAACCTAATTATAGAACCTTATTTGCACTTTTGCAGTTCCAAAGAGCTCTTGGTTGAAAAAGCAAAGCAAAATTGCAAACTATAGTTGCTCATTGCTTGCGAAGAACCTGACTGTCCATTGGAATTTGACTGAGCTGCCTGAGGGGGAAGTAGCGTTCCAAATGAGCAGCGTGTGGTGGGGCTTAGAGCACTTTATATACCTATGTAAACTTTTGCATTTGTTCCCCATATGACTGTGAGCCAAGCAATTTAAACAAAGTTGCTTCTCACTCACTTTATCTGTCCTCTGTTTAGGACTGAGGGCTGAAAATGTTTGACGCTTGATCAAATTGTGCTCCGAAGACTTGCACATAAGACCAGTGGCGTAGCTAGGTAAGCAAGGGCCCTGGGGCAAATTAACAAATGGGGCCCCACTGCTATGTGAACTGATTAGGTTTTATCAAATAAAAATATGAAATATACAAATACTTTAAAAATGCTAAGCTACTTAAGCTCTTTTTTGTGCACTGCAGGGCAGGTAATAAAAATATTAAACAGTAACAACATAAATTACAATTAATACTTGGTGTAGGTTTGGCTTATAAAACTACATAAAGAAGATTCAAGGGTTTATTATATAAAGGTCAGGCCTACCAACTGACTGAATAACAAATTTATTTACAATTTTTTCCTAGCTTTAGTTTTTGCAAAAGTATCAATGACTGACTTCGTTTAAATCCAGGCTGGATGCGGTTTTGTTTTCAATTGCTATTAGCGATAAATGTCGAAGTCGAGTTTGGCCCATATAATTTCTTTAATAATTGTTTTATTATTTTTAATTTGCTAAATGACCTTTCAGCTGCTGCAGAAGTGACAGGAATTGTAAAAAATAATAACATTGCTGTAAATACTTCCGTTAGGTCGCATTCTTCCACTCCATATTTGCTCATTATTTCTTTACATAATTGGTAATTGGTGAATGCTTGAGTTAGTTGAGGTAAAACTAGGTGGTAAATATTAATAAATTGAAGTGAAAAACTAGGGCCTATTATATCTGAAAATTTTCTTTGGAATTTTTCACACTTTTGTAATAATGTTGCTTCATCAACATGTAATAAAAATGTTGGTGTTAGAAAATCGAATATATGACAGACTGCCCTCATACCAATAAAACGTGTATCTAATTGAGATATTACTGTGTATTAGGGTGGGTCGATTTAAAAATCGCTTAGGCACATATGATTTTCGGATTCTAGGGATCAAAATAAGAAACTTTGCTCAAGAAACCATACCTCTAAAATGAATTCTGATGTCCCTCGTTTTAACGTGTAGGTACCCAAAAAAAAAAATAAATCCTGTTTTGACCCATTTAGAGTGCCCCAATCGAGTCCAAATGTATGACCGACCCCCACTAACTTTGGAGGGTCGACCCACCCATGCTAGGGGGTCTCCCATACAAAAATATCAAAAAATATCACGTTAAAACGAGGGACATCAGAATTCATTTTAGAGGTATGGTTTCTTGAGCAAAGTTTCTTATTTTGATCCCTAGAATCCGAAAATCATATGTGCCTAAGCGATTTTTTTGACCCCCTACAAATCGAACCGCCCTACTGTGTATAATACATTATTGAAAATCTCAATATTAAAGATTTTTTCTCGGTTTGGAAATCGATGATCAGCAGCTAATTCATCAAAATGTTTTTTAACTTTTCTTTGCCTTTTTTCTTGAAAATGGGTATCAATACCATATTTTCTTGCAGTTTCACTGGCTTTGCACTTGAATAATTCGAAATCATTTCTATAAATTTGAAACTTTTCTTTGGTCTCTGCTAAAACTTTACTCGCCCCGCCCAAATTGATGTCGCAGTTTTGTACAGTTTTGGATGCATAATTGATGTCGTTCAATATACTGTGCATGAATTCGCAAAGCAACACGAACTCGAAATTTAGCAATTTTGTTTTAATAATGTTTCACTACGCTCATCTTTATTAGGACTCTTTAGTACTATTTCTGATAAGGCTTTGATAATATCAAAATAACGAAGTTTTATTGCAGATATCATATTGACCCTACTGACCATCTAGTCGGATTTAGTTTTTTTTAGAGTGGTGTCCGATTCGCCAGTGAATTTTGATAGTAGATCCCAACGTTTGATGCTGTTTCCGAAAAAGTTATACAAATCTTGCAACGTTGCTAAAAAAAATCTGTATTTCCACACAAATGCTAAAGGCATCATTTATCACCAAATTTAAATTATGAGTGGCACAATGTACGTACTCTGTGTTAGGCTGAATATCCTTAATATGTTTTTGTACACCATTATACACACAACTCCTCACACTGGCTCCATCATAGCCTTGGCCCACACAATTTTTTTAAATCAATATTTTTGTCGATAAATAATGTTGTCACTTGGTTGACTAAATCTACTGCGCCATGTTCGATGGCCGCATAAAAGCATAGAAACACTTCTTTTACTTCTATATCAATTGGCTGTCCATTTTCCGATCTGGTTATTACTGCATACCTCACAACAATGCTTAGCTGATCTACCTTTGATATGTTCTGTGTCGTATCTCTAATTTGTTCTAGTAGATGGGTTTCGAGTTTGGTCCCCAAGCTCTCATTAGGCCCTGTACCGAAGGTACAAGAGCCTATTGGGTTTGTGCAAATGTATGTAACAGGTAGAAATAATGGTCGGAGACCCCCCAAAGTTACCACCATTATGGTCAGGAGTGATAGAGGAGTCGATATAGCCATGTCCGTCTGTCCGTCCGTCCGTCCGTCCGTCTGTATGAACGAAAGGATCTCGGAAACGGTAATAGGATTGCATTCGACTAGGATTGCTCTGGAATTTCACAAGTTTATTTTAGAATTTTGCCCCTTCCCCCCCTTCCCCATAAAATCACCCCTTAGGGTGAAACTTCTTCGGCATAAAAAAGTGTACCAATATAGAAATACCGTCTCTCTAAGCCAAAATCCGAAAAGTTCATCAAAATCGGATAATAAATGGCGATTTTATAAGCAATTGAATTTGAACGACCCCCCATTTCTTTTCATTCATATTCGCGCAGTGAGAAGTGATCATGTGTTTGGTCATAAGCTCGGGAAACATTTAATATGTTTGTTAGGCGGCCTGAACTGGTACAGGGCCTCTTACAGTCGGTTACGCCCGACTGTATTTCCTTACTTGTTTCATTTTGAATTGTTGCACTCAGATATCTTGTAGATCCTAAAAACACAAATTTCAAAAAAATCCCGATATTAAACATTTAATAATTATAAACAAAATAAAACGATAAAAAAAACTTAGAAATAATTATTATTACCTTTGGACATATCCAAAACTTGCCGCAAAATGTGATCATATCGGGCAACAAGCTCTACAAAGGACAGAAAATTTCCGTGGTATCCTTCCTGACTTAAGTCTTCTTGAAGTCGTCTCAAAACCAAATAACTCTTTGCTAGGGTAAGTATGCCCTGAGCTTGAGGGCCCCGGGGCACTGCCCCGCCTAGCCCCTAGGTAGCTACGCCACTGCATATGACACTGTTATGTTACTTTTGTTTGAAAAGTATTCTAACGCTTCGACTTGTTAAAATCTGAGGAAGGCTTAACAGAAACGGACTTCGAAGAGCTACGAAGATTTGAAACCGTTTCTAACGTGCTTGTTAAAAGGTGCTTGTTAAAAAGGTGTTCATGTCCTTCCACTTTGGAATCTCTCGTTTGTCTTCCAAAGTGTCAGAGTATTATCTGGAAGACGGGTAGAGCACAGATAATTAAGTATAGCATCCCAATTTTCAATGTATATACTGTTCGACTTTAAATTGGCAATGACATTGTTGATATTCCGCTGCAGCTTTTTAATGGCACCGCCATTCTTAGAAGCTACAGGCTCTAAACCAAACAATGCCGTTCACCAAAACTCGTGTGTTGTCGTATCTATCAACCAGATTCTACCACGCTAACTCAAGCCCATCGTTGCTTAACGGAGATCTGTTGACTACATCACGCGCTTCATCACGAGTTGTTTGCCTCAAGTGATACAATTTCTCAACTGGTTGTAGTCTAGAGTTAGACTTATAGATGGCCGTAAACATATCACGAAAACTTGGCATTATCACCATAAAACAAGTCTGTGTCACATGGAGGTAACGAAATGTTATGTGACACTGAAGCGGCACCTGAAAATCTCGTTGCGTAGAGCAGGCAGTATGAGCCAACGAACTCATAAAATCGCCTACTTCTCCACCAGCGGAGAAATACTCAACATATGCCCTCTGGAACTTTTCCTTCATTTCACTAATATTAGGGTCTTTTGGAGGTGAACACATCAGCTCCTCGTAAGCTTTCTTTAAAGATCGCCACAGACTTTTTAATTCATCTTTCTGTAACTCTAACACAAAATGGGTAGAATTTCCCTAAACAGATTTTAAATTATTTTTGAAGTCCAAGACTTCATCAACAAAATGGTTAAAATCAACCAGTGCCATTTTTAAAAAACGTTGTCTAAAAATAAACAACAAAAAAAAAAAATATGAGAATGCAAAATACAAATCAAAAATAATTTCAGCAAAAATTATTTAAATATAAATATATAATATTTAAATATAATCTCACCAAAAAAATTTTAATGGGAACTTTGATATCGACCCTTGCAATATTGGTCGTAAACCATACACAAAACAAAAGAAAACCAACAAAACGAAATAAAAATAAAAATGCAAACAAATAGAGAAATATAAAAATTATTTTGTTGCACACAAAATACTCACTCGTATAAATAATAATAATTCTAGTATTTGTTTTTTGTTAACAGCCAAAAAAAAAACAAAAAAGGGCTGTTTGGAAGCTTTTTAAAATTAGCGGCAGCGGCCAGCAGCAACAAGACGCACAAAAATTCAATTCCTTTTGAATCTCGTCTCGTTCGTCCAAACCGGAAGCAAAGTCGTTCCACAGATTTTTACTCAAACAAAAAAAAAGAAGAATTTATAAAATTCTAGCAAACCTTTGGTTTTTGTCTGTCTGTCCAACGCTCGTGAATAGAAAACAGACAGATGCGGGGCCATAACAAACTGAACAAATCAAAAAAAATTCATAGGTGTTAATACAATTAAATGCACTACTGTGCTTGTATTTAAATTATTTATTTTAATAATTAAAAATTATTTATTTTTATTTTAGCACTGCAGCATGCGCTCATGCAGCTTCTTCTTCTTCTCTTTTTGCTTGTTTGTTGTGATCGGACTATTCTCAACCGCTTTTAAGTTATGTCTCAACCGCTTTTAAGTTATGTCTCAACCGGTAAACGATCTCAAGTTCAATCAAATTGCAAGCAATCAAAAAAATCGAAAAATACTCAATGCAAAACACTCAACACTAATCGAAAAGTGTGTGTATGTAAAACTTTTTGAGTGCGCCAAAGAAAAGGCAAAGATTATTTGCACAACCAAAAGAATGCACAAAAAAAAAACACTCAATTGCTAACTGAGGACTTACGGAACTGGCAAATCCTGATGTATGCACCTGATGTATGTACTCAAAAAGTAGGGTACAATTATTTATTTTAAAAATGCTCTGTCCGGCTCGAAGGACCAAAATGTTCGCTGTGCCGCTCTAAGGCTTTGGAACACCCAATAAATAAAAATCAAAATTGTTGATATTGGCGCAGACAGGTGGGGGAGGGTCGTCAATGCCTGTAAGGCACTCGCACAAAAGAACAATGAAGTAAATAAAACTCGCGTTTGTAAATTTAAAATAAATAATTAGTAGCGCGCTCGCTTTAATTTAGTACTACATCAGTGTATTAAAAAACGGGGTAAAATAAACACTTGGGGCAATATTCAAAATCTTGAAATTTGTAGAACTAAGTGGTAGCGTTCGCGTTTACACAAGTTTTGTTACTAACTAACTCCTCTCTCCTCTAAGAGTTAGTTACCGAGTAGATCAACAAGAGGAGTAGCAAGCTAGCGCGGTGTGGTAAAAAACGTTACACACCACAAGTTCAAATTTGGCGCTAACACAAGGGCTGTCGTGTAACTATTTGGCAACAATACTTTGTTACTTACATTCTTTTCAAAATTAATAAAAACATAGTTTAAAAAAAAATTAATCTAAAATAAGCTAATTAATAAAAAAAAATTAGGAAAAAAATCCGCTTATAGCAATTTTGAGAAAGACTCCGCTGACGCCCTTTAAAATAAGTTAGTTTTAGCTACAAAACAGCTAAATTGGCAACAGTGAATGTATATATGTGAGTATTGAGCATGCATATAGCAATTCAGCATTATTAAGAAAGCTTAAAAGCGAGTCGTAGCTCAGATTGTTTACAATATCTTTCTTTGCTGTTCGATGGAAATGCGTGCTTAGTGCATTCCACTAATTGCTCATATATCCTACTAATATTATAAATGCGAAAGTTTGTATGAATGTGTGTATGGATGTTCCTCTCTTACGGCTAAACCGCTCTACCAATTCGTCTCAATTTTGGAATAGAGATAGATGGGATGATGGAAAAGAACATAGGCTACGTTTTTGTTACTTCATTACTTCAACTGCAATAAAATAGCAGGTAAAAAATTTTATAGTTATATCGATTCAAAATAGAAGCATTTAATCTACTAATCCTACTAAGAAATAATTGTCAAGTAAATCAAAAATTATTTGAGAGTAATTTCTTTTTATAAAAAATTATTATTATTATTTATTATGGACCGAAAGCGTAAGAGTAATCTTTCAAAAAAGTCAAAGAAAGCACGAGCAATGAAGGTAGCTAGAGCTGCTGAGACACCGGAACAGTCCCAAGCTCGGCATCAACAACATGCGGAGTATCTGGCGTCCCAAAGGGTTGCTGAGACACCGGAGCAGTCCCAAGCTCGGCATCAACAGCAGGCAGCTTATATCGCGTTTCAAAGAGCCACAGAAACTGTTGAGATGGCTGAAGCCCGCAGAAGCGCTGTTGCTGAAAGGGCGGTACAGCGTCGTCAAACATTTAGGAAAAACACATGGGGTGCATTCGACAAAACGGCATTTGAGTACGACGAGACGCTTGAATATGAAAGTCACAAGCTTATAAAAATAAACGCAATGAACAAAGATTGTCGATGTTGTGCAGCTCTTAAATGGCAAGAGGAAACGGCAGGCATGTGTTGTTCGGGAGGAAAAGTAGCAATTTCTACAATAGATGAGCCGGTTGAACCACTGAAAAATCGTTTCTCTAATGAAACAGATGAGTCTCACCGTTTTCTAAGAAATATTAGAAAATATAATTCATGCTTCCATATGACGTCTTTTGGAGCGGATAAAATTGTCTCAATGCCAGGATTTTGTCCGACTTTCACTGTTCAAGGTCAAGTATACCACAGAATTGGTTCCTTGCTCCCTACAAGTTTACTTGCTCCTTACAAGTTTACTTCATGGGTGATGAGGAAGCTGAAGTAAATAGGCGTCTGGAGTACGTACAAGGAGTAGAAAAGAACGTAGTCCAAAAAATACAAAGAGTTCTTCACGCTCATAACGATTTGGTACATGAATTTAAATCAGCGAAAGATAAAGTGCCAAACGACAGTTATAAAGTTGTGATCCATCCAGACCGTGTACCACGTGATCAACACGAGAGACGATTCAATGTCCCGACCACAAATGAAATAGCTGCCGTAGTAGTTAGTGCTGATCAAACTGCGTCTCGCGACATCGTTCTTCAACGATGATCTCTGTTTCAATGAAGCACTCAAACAGATCGAGGGCAAAATAATGTCAATTTCAGGAAAGATATTATTTGACTTTGGTATGCCTACACCACAGCGCACAGGAGAGTTGTCAAATGATTTGGTCAGAGAGCTTAGTTACGACACGACCATATTAGATGCTCACGTGAGGGAAACTGTACCACGTCTACTGCCTGAGCAAGAAGAAATTTACCAGAAAATATGTCAACGAATTGAAAGAAATGAAAGCGGGGTTTTTTTTCTTGACGCACCTGGTAGTACAGGTAAAACTTTTCTGCTTAATTTACTATTAGCTAAAATTCGCAGAGACTGTAATGTTGCAATACTTGTGGCTTCCTCTGGAATCGCTGCAACATTGTTAAGAGGTGGCAAGTGAGGAAACCCCAACGTGCAATATCAGCAAGAGTAGCAGTCGCGGTGCCCTGTTACAACAATGCAAGCTGATTGTATGGGACGAATGTACCATGACACACAAACACGCCATCGAGGCGCTTGACCGATGTCTACAAGACATGCACAACAATCGTAAGCTGATGGGTGGTGTGGTGGTGTTACTGGCTGGGGATTTTATGCAAATTTTGCCTGTTATCGAGCGAGGTACTGCAGCAGACGAAATTAACGCTTTAACGGTTTTATTCACCAATCAATATTGTAACATTGTGAATCCGGAACAAGAACTTATTGCAAAAGTTTTTCCTAACTTGCAACGAAACATTGACGATGAAAATTGGTTGTGTGAAAGAACTATACTGGCACCAAAAAACGAGATTGTTGCAAAAATCAATCAAAAAGTTTTGGATGGAATAACTAATGAAACATTCGTGTACAATTCCATCGACACAGTCATGTCATCCGCTGATTCCAGGAGTTACCCCGTGGAGTTTCTAAACTCTTTAGACCTATCCGGGGTGCCCTCCCATAAGTTGGAGTTGAAGGTAGGTGTACCGGTTTTGTTAAAGCGCAACATAGACCCTCCGAGGTTGTGCAACGGTACTAGATTGCGAGTCACAGAATTAAGCAGGAATGTTATAAAGGCCTCAATTTTAACTGGCGAGGCAAAGGGAGACAGTGTGCTTATTCCACGAATCCCAATTATACCTAATAATTTACCTTTTAATTTTAAACGTCTGCAGTTTCCACTAAAAGTTGCATTTTCGATGACCATCAATAAATCCCAAGGTCAAACTTTAAAGGTTGCAGGAATACATTTGGGTACGCCATGTTTTTCCCACGGTCAGCTTTACGTAGCTTGATCACGTGTTTCGAACAAGCACAATCTCCATGTTTTCGCTGAACGAAATAAGTCGTTTAATACAGTTTATAGGACTATATTACAGTAGGTAAACCCCTTAAAATGTATTGATGTGACTTATAAAATAAAAATAAAATAAAAAACATAACAACAGAAATTTTTAAGCGTGGGTTTACAAGGTTTTTAACAATTTTCGTTGAGTTTGGTCTCACTTTTACTTGAAGTTTGTAGATGTTTGAAACTATTTTCAACGCAATAAAATACTACTACAATAATAATACTTTTAGAGATAGCGGACGAAGTCGCGAGTAAAAGCTAGTACATATATATATATACTACAATACATTTTAGGACTAAATATTTAAATATTAGATTAAATAATTTGAAACAGAAAAAAATATAATGGGCAACAGCAAATTAGTAAAAATTTTATTATAAGTATAAAAAAACAATGCTTTGTGTTTTATTTTTTTCAAAAATTCCATATTCTAGTTGTTTACAAGTTTCGTTTGTTTTCAACTGCAAGTTGTTGTTGGCTTTTCTCTCTTTTGTTCATTCTGTCTCTCTCAAAATTCATGTGCCCGAGAGAAAGCTTTCGCTCCTACCTTGTTAGGTATACTCTGGTTTACCTCAACGGACTCAATAGTGGTTTCTCATAAAAAGACGTTGAGGTAGAATTTAGAAAAATATTGATTTACTTCAATATTTGTTGGTACAGCGCTCCATATAGTGGGCATCACATCAAATGTAACTTATTCAAAACCTATGTTGTCTTTTTAAAGGAGAGATCGGATTAACTACAGATTTCATAGATATTATATTTGTAAGCGGTTAAGTAAATGAATTATATCTTTTCATAATTCTAATTATGTGTTTATTCGAATGGCATAGTAGCAATTAGTAATGAGCACGATAACTTAACCTAGAGATTATGTATGATCGATTAATTGTACATAGAGACTTATGCTAGCTACACACGCTGCCATTTGTTGTGCAACTCATTCAAGTTGTGCCACCGATTGGTAGATGGTTGTGCAACAGGTTGGTTAAAAAGTAAAATGTTTTGATTTTCAACCAACTGGTTGTACAACTCAATTGCACAACAAATCGCTTTGTGTGTAGCTAGCATTAAACTAATATATCGAAACCAAAGTCTATACATAACATTCTTCCCCTTCTACAGAGCTGGTGAGAATATTATTTGTGTCAGACGTTAGAGATCCCCGTTGTGTTGGTATATGTGCATCTGGATTTAGTGACGTGTTGTTTTGAACTGTTAGTTCCAGAGGTAATGGTCTCAGTGGATCTTTAGTTACTGCAATGTTATCTTCAGCGGTACGCGAAGCTATCGGTGTTCTAAAGATATCATTTTCTTCGGCTTTTTTGTTCTGTCGGTTATTTGTAGCCAACTCTTGTCGTGGTCAGTGGTATTGTTTTGTACCTGCTGTCTGTGATCTTCTATTTATCCAAATGTCAGCTGTAGCATTCGGTGGATTCCTTTCATCTATGTATTGTGAATGTTCTCTATCTTTCAAACCTGAACCTCGAATTTGGTTGATGTGTCTTTGGAAGTACTTGTTGTTACATTGAATCTCATAATGCAGATTATCAACCACCATTTTTGTTCGTATCCACTTGTCCATTCGTGGGTTTCCAGGAATAAAGTATACTATATCGTTAATATGAAATTGACGATAATTGAATTTCAGAAACTCCTTTGGCTTTTTGGGTCTTATCAAAGTCCGTTTGCTGCAGGATGGTAAGGCGCCTATTATTTGTGATGTTTGACGCCAACAGTTGATTCAGTTGATGCAAAATTGTTCAGTTTTCTGAAACCACCATTAGAGGGACATAATACTAGTAATCCGTTTGTTGAAGTCTCCTTAATTGATTTAGTAATTTTTAGTTCTAACCACTTTAGGCATGCGTCCGTAACCATTAGAAGCATCAAACGTTCAAATGGACCCGCGTATTTGATATGAATGTTCTCCCATGGTGCTTTTGGCTATTCCCAATGGTGATCGAAGCATATAGGAGGTCGAGTCGCGTGTTTTGCACAAAACTCATATGTTTTTGCAGTATTTTCGATATATCTAATATATAATATGTAAGTTTGCGAATACTGTAAAGCCCTTCATTTAGTAGAATATATCGTCTGCCCTCGATATCGGATGTGCATCGATGATCATTTGTGAATTTACAGTAGGTTTGTAGTTGCCAGTAACGCGTATATCTCTCTTATTTTTCATAACTACATGCGTTGTGGATGACCACTCTGAAGAATCAACTGAATTGTAGCTCTCATAAGTATCACGTAATGCCAATGGTACATCGCTCGCACGAGCAGAAATAGGATTTGCGTCTGGCTTCAAACGTACTTTAATTGCGTTCTTTCAATTTTAAATATCCAGAATATCCAGATCCTTGTAGTTTATGGAAGTAGATTCGTTCGTAAACAGTTCAGTAAAGTTAATTTCTCCTGCAAATTGCGCGATCTATTCTCATCCAGAAAGCGTGTCTAGACTCCCTACAACAGGTTTCATTTGCACGTAGTTTTTCCATATGTCACGTTGACGACTGTTCACAGCTATTAATCTTGTGACCTATGTAGCTCGAATATTTTCGGTCTGCCTTTGGTTGTGTTGGAGGTCATATTTTTTTAAATGCTTTCTTATTTATTACGCTGCACAGAACACCTGTATCTTATTCCATTGGCATTCGCTTTCCATTGATTCCCATAGTTATAATTTTTTTATCCGCCGTGTTGATTGCGTTAGTATTTCCTCGTATTATTTGAAATGTTTCGTTCTGAATCTATAGAATAGAATGTGCAGATGTTGGCATCCACAGCCAAAACATTTACTTCCTTGTGTAAGCTTGCTCGTAGGTTTCTTTTTATTTGGCGAAAATCCCAGCTTGTATGTTGTCTCTGTTTCTACCGTTGTATTGTATTAGCCACGTTGGCAGAGGGTAGTAGTAGTTCTGTGGAATATGCAGCCTCATACGCATCTTGGAAATAATGCTGCTTGTTTCAAGCGTAGAACCAACGCAGATAATAGCTCCTGAGGTTGTTGAAATTTTAAACTGTCTGCATATATGATTCGTTTGCCATCAAAGTGATAAATAAGCACTTCCCCTTTGAATGTAAGCGTCTATGGTTGTCTTACTAGATTATTTATCGCTGTATTTAGTTCTGCACCCTTATACCCGAGTAGTCATGCACTGTAGCATCCTTCCGCTTTTGTAGTTTGGCATTGCAAACTGCGGTACTTTTGTAGAACTTTCTGTTTGAATACCATCTGTCAGTGTAATCATGAGATCTCTCAGTGCACCAGACTCCATAGTCATTTTACCTCACTTCTTACACCACTACTATATTCGGTTGACGCAGTAGCAACTAGTACGATAGTACTTAACTTAGAGATTATATATGACCTATTAAATGTATATCGAGACTTAAATTAATATATCGAAATTAAAGTCAATACATAACAATAAATAATTTTTTGGAGATTAATAGCTAAAACCTTAATAAAGTGCAGGGTTGGTGTGGTTTTAAAAACTTCAAAACTTTCTTTGAGGTCTGATCAACGTATTTTATTTCAGCTACTATGTACATATTTTTCATAACTCTATATGTAGAGCTCTGTATATACGAGATACATTTATCACGAAAATAATCGACACGTATTTGTTGAGTGTTCATTAACTACTGAGCGGCACCCGTTTTATTCATAAAACTTATTCTATTCTTAAACTATTAAATTGCTATAGCTGAGTTTGTAGGACTCAGCGTAATCTAAACTATTTATAATGTAAAAAGACGCGTAACAGAAACAGAAACAACGCAGACAAGAAGCTATTAAAACCGACGTTGATCATAAATAAAGTCTCTGCACTTGTCAAGTGTAACATAATCAAACGGAGCTATTAAAAACAGACGACGATCAACACGCTGCACTTATCAAGTGCTAGTATCGCTTGTCTCATACAACATGTTTAGGCTTTCGTGGCTGAACATTATATCTGTTTAAATGTTGCATTAATAAACTTTATTTATTTTTAGGACGATGATGTATACAACCTCGTATCTAAAAGTGTTGCAACGGACGTATCGAATGATTTGATTATACTCTGGAATAATATGGATTCGAGTTCTGATGTACAATCTGTTGATTTGGATGCTAAACCGAAATACGAGGATATAATTTATCTTAACGAAGAATCAGTTAAAGCACTACTTATTAAGCTAACATCGCCCACGGGTATATCACCGGATCGCTTATATGTTTGCCCAAATACAGCTTGTAGGGGCATCTTTTCTAAAATTGACCACTGGTTGCTACATATGAAAAGGCGACATAGAAGTTTAATTGCTCTGTGCCCACATAGTTTGTATTGTAAAAAGACAGACTACATTGATTTGGATAAATTTGACATACATTTTAAGGAGCATTGCAGGCATACTTTTTTATGTTTTAGTTGTGGTACATCATTTGCAGATAAGGAAACTATTTTTGCTCATCAATATGACATTCACGGCAATGAAGCCCAGGTCTTGCGATTGGAGAAAGTATCAATAAACATAAATTATTGCATTTTTGTGGCTGTTGAAAAAGAATTGGAATTGAACCGACTTGATTTTTTATTAAAATTTAAAATGGTACTTCAATCAAGAATTGCTTGTCTCGAAGAGAAAAACAGTCGGAAAGTTGTATCATCGTGGACAGTCCCTTTGACTGCAAAGTGGCTGGATGATTTACCAGCATATGCTGCCACAGCAAACGATAAGAGCAAATGCATGCTATCAGAATGTCCATATGTTGCGAACAATATCGAAGATCTGATCAGCCATACAATAAAATTACATAAGCACGGATACGTGTGGAACTATTCCTGCAATGCATGCTCATATAAAACGACAATTAATAATTGGGAAATTGTTAAAAATCACATTAGACTCCATTTATTTGATTTACATATATGCTGTGCATGTATGTTTCATCATTATAATCGAGAAGAAATCTCCTTGCATTGTCGACAATCTCACAGCATACATGATGTTCTCGTTGTAAGCTTGCATCGGTCCAATACGAAAACTAAAATATCGCTAACCATTGAATTTGGGACAAATCACAAAACGTTTTCTACACTCCGTGAATGCTTTTGTTGTAATCGACGTATTTTGGACCCATTTGAATATGCCAAACATTTGAAAAAGGTTCATCAGCTTAAATTAGGGTATGTTTGTGTATACTGCAACAAAGACATTTATAGTCTTCGAGAAAGTACCCAACATTTTATTGAGGAACATCCAATCCATAATTTTAAAATACGTTGTGAAATTAAAAGCCGAATTGATAAAAATTTATTTATTGAATGTTTGAGTCCCTTTAAGATGTGCATTAAGCAAAAATCTGGATTCATGTTGAAAGATTTTAACTCTTCCGTTAAAATTGAAAATGTTGATAGCGGTAGTGACATTGAAATTTTAGATGATGACGATTTAGAAATTGTAAAGGAGGCTGACTCTGCTCGAAATATATTCCCCTCACGAACCTTCAACATTAAATGTAAAAATATAAACCTTTTAAAATAAATACTTAAGATTATAATTATATTATGTAAAGTCACATGAAAATATTTTGTGATGCATAGACATTTGTATGATATTTATAAGATATTGAGTTTAATAAATTTTAAGTTCAATAACAACTGTCATTCAAAAACCGGTGTTTTAAAACATATTAAACTGATCGAAGAATTAATTTTGTTTTTTTTAAACTTTGATTTTTTTATAAGCCATTTACTGATAATTTTTTTTTTTTTTTAAATTTGATAGTAAGTTGTCTGCGGCCGCCATTTTGTTTATTTAAAAAAAAAAGATTTGATCAGACACTAGATTAACTATTAAAATACAAATTTTTTTTATTTGAATGATTTCCGGTGAGTTGTTGAGAAGCTATGATGGTCACCGAGAAGAACTACTTGTGGACCAGGGACCGAAACGTATACCGATATCTTTTTATATAATTATTATTATTTTTTTTAAATTCGGTAAAATCATGTTGAAAAACGACATAATGATGTAGTATTGTTACTTTTATAAAATAAATAAAATTACTTATAAAAAATTTATGTACTTGTTTCTTTTTTTTCAAACCTCTGACTGCTCCTAACCCTTAAGACTTAAGAAGGGAAAATAACTCATTATTACTTCTGGAAGAGAAATAATTATCAACAACAAAACTATTACGACCATATGCCCGATAACATAGGTAATCACTTAACTCGTGTACATGCACATCGGTTTTTTATGATTTTCTAGCCGAAGTTCGGACTTCATGCATAAGCGCACATAGCGTGTATTTTGTTTTTGCAATAAACTGCTTGAGCGTCTAGCTGGCATGTTTTTGTGAGTTCGCTCGCGATCAGACATACATATGTAGAGTATGAATTGTACTCATAATATATGTATGCACTTTGCATTATCACTTGGCATTCGGAATGTAAAGCAATTAGTTTGATTTTGTCGTCTGATCAGTATGGAGCAGGAAAATTTTATTGAAAAACACGCGCAAATACCTACACATTGGCGGCCCGACATAAGGGAAGGAGATATGGCTGGAATATTTTATCTAAAATGTATAGTTTTTTTTTTTTTTTTTTATTATTTGCAAAAACTTCGAACATTATAGTGAATAGCAACGGATACACATGTGCTTCGAATTCTGCTACGAAATCTCATCAGTCCGCTTGGCTGTGTCCAATGCAAATTCTTGCTTATAAACATAAACAAATTGAAAAGTCTCATATGAATCATATGCATTGCATGGTAATTTTGAGAGAAATTTCTAATATGTATATGTATTAATTTGCATTGAGCAGTCTACTCAAACTATGTATTTTGTTGCTGCATTATCCCCCCAAAATGTATCTGAAACTATAAAAGAGAATGACACTATTTTCGATGGATTTTTATACTGCTGGTCGTGCAACAATATTATAAAATATTCGACGAAACAATCTTCCAATGTAACCCGACATAAGTGCGCCAAATCGCTGAAGGATACGAAGTTGTTAAAAACTGTGACGCCAGAGAAAAAATGCCGCTATTGATGATTGCATGGAATGGGTTAGTGAGGGTTTCCAACCCCTTTCAGCAATCAAAGGAGTTGGGTTTAGAACCCTTGCAAGATATTTAATCAACATTGAAGCCAGATATGGAGATGTCGATTTTGAAGAGATGCTGCATGATGCAACGTCGGTGTCGCAAAAGATAGCGGATGATAAAAAAATGAAATAGAGAATGAAATAGCTGACATTGTGAATAGTGGTGGAGCAACTGCTACAATAGATTTGTGGACTGACATGCATATGCATAGAAACTTTTTAGGAGTTACTATATTTCGAAAAAGATTTACAGCTATATGTTTTAATTTTAGGCCTCAAATCAATGGATTTTCAACGTTCAACCGCTACAAACAAACTTGGACACTGTAAACTTAGGAGACACCTATGCAAAATCGGAGTCGAAAGTGACAGCACTTGTAGATTCTGTCTGGAGGACGACGAAACTCCGGAACATATTTTGGGAGACTGTCCAGCTCTGACCCAAACCAGACACATGTATCTTGGCAATTACCAAGTGACCGGAGGGGCGTTGCATTCACTCAATCCTAAAAACCTATTGGCCTTTTTCAGGGCAGTAGGGCTGGATGAGTTGCTGTAAGTCAACAACTGTTAGGGCACAATAGACCTGTAAAGGTCGCAGTGCGTACTACCCACTAATAATAATAATAATAATAATCATTATAACAGTGGTAATAATTGCACAATTGTTATTAAAATTATTATTAAAAAGTATGTAAAGAACTATTACCGTAAAAGACAAAGCAACGAAATAGTTGCATAAAAAAAAAAACTAAAACAAAAGTTCCCTCTCGGAACTACAAATAAACAACAACACTCTGTTAAAGTTAAATTATTTGTTATACAATGAATAACATCAATAATTGCGCACGAATAGTTAGAGACAGTAAACGAATTACTAAAATCAAGAAAGGAGGTGGTCAGCGCAAATACCTAAATAGTAAAATTCAGGAGTTACATAGTTAAATATATATTACAGACAACCCAATAAATTGGAATAAAAGCACAGAATTCAACGAGGAATTTCTTAAAACAAAAGAAAAATTGCATCTTTACAGAAAGAAGCAATACAAATACTTTGCTGAGGAAGACATTTCGAAATGCCCAGAGAATTACTAATTCAATATATATACCCATTATTCAATATAACCATTATATTCTTCTACTGTAGAAATAAAAATTCCATTTTTATTATCAGTACCAAGGATAAATGTACATTCTGAGGTTCAAGTCTATAATGAACTAGGATCTACACGTATATATTAATTACGCCAAAAGGAAAACTAAATGGCATGGTCTTCAATATTCGCGAAGTTAAGAGAAATTAAAGAAAACTTCGACAGGTCATGCAAATGCGTATATGTATCACGACCTATTAGCCAAGAAACTTTGAAAAAACATTCAAATAAATTAATTGTATTAACAGAAAAAATCAGGGTATGTAATTTATAGAAATTAACAACGGCCCAAAAAACTGCAACTGAGTGTTTTTTCCTTGAATGTAGGAATAAACTATCAAACATTGCAGTTAAACACGGTGTTGCCGAAAATACGCGAACCCTGAATTTTATGTGCACGCTGCGAACTCTGCCTTTAGTCCGAATATTATATTTCATACAGTTTGCTTTCAATTTTCCTGTAAATTGTTCCAATACAAATTGGCGCAAAGATGACTGTAAATCTTTTTATTTTAAAAAAATCATGCAGTTAGTTTAGCTAAGGATAAAGAAAAAGTTGAAAGCATAGTCAGTTGCAATTGGAAGATGGACAAGGCAAAGCAAGCACCGGACTAGGGTAAATGTAGCAACAGTTATCACATTGAATTGAATTAACATATATTTTTTATATATAGAATTTTTAAACATCAAGATTGTGCCAACTTTAATTAAACTCTACGATTAAATAAAATCAATCATGATCAGCGCAAATATTTAAATACAAATAATAAATAAATAATTAAATGAATTAAGTGTATTTTTTGTGCTGAGGCAAATTAAGTTGACTGCTCTAAAACCTAGTGAAATTCTGCAACACACGGCATAGAGCTAAAACTATCAGAGACTCATACCGAACCAATCGAATTAAGGATTGGAGACTTGCAGGAACAAAATATTGAGTTAAATTCTATAAATATCAACATGCCTCAATCACCAGTTGATTTTATAAATGTAGGTTCGAAAGTCTTACCCGATTTTGATGGAAAAAATGAACAAGTACAGGCATTTATAATAGCACTCGAGCTAGTCACCTCAATTAATAATGGCCAAACAAACGTTGCATTAAAGTTTAGAAAAACTATACTAAAAGGCACGGCCATTTATTTGTTATCTGGAAATGAACAAACCATAGAAGATGTTATAAAATCTCTCAAGAAAAAGGTTAAAGGAGAAACAGTTGATGTCATTACTGCCAAGTTGATGAACATACGACAAAGCTCAAAACCAGCAAATACATAAAGTTAAAGAAGTTGAAGATATGACCATACAATTGCAATGCGCATATATTTCAGATGGTCTCACTTTAGATTTAGCAGAAAGGATACGGAGTTGTTAAAAACTCTGACGTCAGAGAAAAAAAGCCGCTATTGACGCTTGCGTGCAATGGGTTACTGAGGATTTCCAACCCTTTTCAGCAATCAATGGAGTTGGGTTTAGAACCCTCGCAAGATATTTAATCAACATTGAAGCCAGATATGGAGATGTCGATTTTGAAGAGATGCTGCATGATGCAACGTCGGTGTCGCAAAAGATAGCGGATGATAAAAAAATGAAATAGAGAATGAAATAGCTGACATTGTGAATAGTGGTGGAGCAACTGCTACAATAGATTTGTGGACTGACATGCATATGCATAGCAACTTTTTAGGAGTTACTATATTTCGAAAAAGATTTACGTGTTTTAATTTTAGGCCTCAAATCAATGGATTTTCAACGTTCAACCGCTACAAACAAACTTCGTAATGTTTAAGTCCTTTGTAGATAATTGGTATAACATTAACGAAATTCTAAAAGAGACGCAAGAAAGCCAATGAATGTTGCTAATAAATATATCAACGCTTCAACAATTAGTTGACCTATGCAGCGATTTCGAAATTATATTTAAAAAACTACAACTTCGCTATGCTACGTCGTGCCATCAATTAACAAAATGTGGCATCTATATGAGCCACAAGCAACAGATGTACCTGCTATATTGACCCTGAAAGAAAAATAAATAATGTTGATCAAATTTTCCTGCTTTAAACATGCAATCAAATGATCAAAGCGAGATTAAACAATTTTGTATTTCACAAATTCACTTCTTCGACATAAATCCATCAACTTCATCTTCTGTTTCAGCAATTCCATGTACATCAATTTCGGAAACCGTTTCTCAATTTTCATTTGAAAGCAGTGGTTCAGTTGACTCACTTGATTCAACATATACCGCAGTAAATAAGCGAAAAGACGTTCACTATTTTTCTCTGAACTTTTTAAAAACTCAACAAAAAATATGTTGAAAATACCTACAGATGAAATAGAAATCTACTGTAAGGAAATTGTGGAATTAGTTATTTCGACGTCCTTCAATCAAGTTTGGGCCCCCCATGCAAACCATTCGTGCTGGAGCACTTTGTAGCATATATGTACATATATATGTATGTATACATGAGCAATTAGTGGAATGCGCTTAGCATGCATTTCCATCAAACAGCAAAGATTGATATTGTAAACAATCTGAGGTACGACTCGCTTTTAAGCTTGTTTAATAATGCTGAATTGCTATATGTAGCATGCATACTCACATACATACATTATATACGAACGCTTTAGATCGTATGAACATATTTTGTTTTTATGGAACGTATGAGCCCATAGCATAAGATTTCGTCTTAAGATGAAAACCAAATAATAAAGACGCAAACAAATAATAAAGACACAATTAAATATGTATGTTGTTGCCTGGCGATCCTGCCAATATATACATACTAAAAAAAAATTTTTAAAATAAACTTGTAAAATTCCGGAGCAGTCCTAGTCGAATGCAAAAAACACGAAGTCTATATCTAATACCGTTTCCGAGATCCTTTCGTTCATACATACAGATGGACGGACGGACATGTGTATATCGACTCTATCACTCCTGACCATAATGGGGGTAACTTTGGGGGGTCTTCGACCATTATTTCTACCTCGTACATACATTTGCACAAAACCAATAGGCTCTTGTACCTTCGGTACAGGGCCTAATAAAACAGGAAAAATATGCAATTCAGTCATAATAAAAACAAAAAGTTAAGCATAAATAAAAAACATATTTTGTGTGCACAAAAATACAACAAATTAAAACTAAAAAGTGCACACAGTAAAATTTAAATCAAAATATAAAAATGAAAACAAAAAAAATTACTCATAATTGTTAATAATGTTTAAATAAAGAAAAAAAAAATCCTTGGAAAATTTTTTTTTAATAATGTCCACTAAAAACAGTAAAACAACCAGGAATAATGGCAATATAGTCAATGAAATTGACAAAAAGTCCGACAATAATGATATAATTGAAAAAATGTTAATCATTATAACAGTGGTAATAATTGCACAAATGTTATTAAAATTATTATTAAAAAGTAAAGAACTATTACCGTAAAAGACAAAGCAACGAAATAGTTGCATAAAAAAAAAAAAAACTAAAACAAAAGTTCCCTCTCGGAACTACAAATAAACAACAACACTCTGTTAAAGTTAAATTATTTGTTATACAATGAATAACATCAATAATTGCGCACGAATAGTTAGGGACAGTAAACGAATTACTAAAATCAAGATAGATTGATAGATGGATAGATAGATTGATACATTGATACTTTGGTACATTGATACAATGATACATTGATACATTAATACATTGATACATTGATACATTAATACATTGATACATTGATACATTGATACATCGATACATTGATACATTGATACAATGATACATTGATACAATGATACAATGATACATTGATACATTGATACATTGATACATTGATACATTGATACATTGATACAATGATACAATGATACATTGATACATTGATACATTGATACAATGATACATTGATACATTGATACATTGATACATTGATTCATTGATGCATTGATACATTGATACATTGATACATTGATACATTGATACATTGATACATTGATACATTGATACAATGATACATTGATACATTGATACATTGATACATTGATACATTGATACATTGATACATTGATACATTGATACATTGATACAATGATACATTGATACATTGATACATTGATACATTGATACATTGATACATTGATACGTTGATACAATGATACATTGATACATTGATACATTGATGCATTGATACATTGATACATTGATACATTGATGCATTGATACATTGATACATTGATACATTGATACATTGATACAATGATACATTGATACAATGATACATTGATACATTGATACATTGATACATTGATACATTGATACATTGATACATTGATACATTGATACATTGATACATTGACACATTGATACATTGATACATGGATAAATTTATACTGTTAACGCCGCAAAGGGCGATAATGGGTTAAGTTTTTGTCATTTTGTAAACTTGTAAATAGCAGAACAGAATACGAAAAAGAGCAAGCGAGAGAGAAGATTCCGTTAGTAACTTCTCTCTATTAGTATTTTGGTATTGTAATAACTCACCACCTTTTGCATAGATTTTGTTGCTTCTTGTGATCGCTTGCATTAGTTATGTTTTCGACTCCGCGCCTTCAACTCGATCGTGTTAGGTCTCTGCCATGGTGGGCAGAGCTATTACTTTTGTTTGTGTTCAACATTTGTGTTGTTGGACGCATTTGTATACATTTAGTTTTAATATATTTATTATTTTGTGTAAATAATAAGTATTAAAAGGAGTTGTATTTTCGTCTCCGCCGCCTCAAGCTCGCTAATTTAAGTCTCTGCCGCGCACAGTGGGCGATTTGGTCTCGCTAGTGGCATTTAATTAATAACTTCTAAACTAAAATAGATGTCTTCAGTCGATTTTCACTGCTCAGAGAAAAATCATAGAATTATTTAAGAATAAAAATATTTGTTTTTAATTTTTTTTTTTTTTAATTTTGAAGAAAAAATTTTTTTTAAAATATAAATTTTGTTTTAATATTATTTTTTTTTTTAACTTCAATAAACATAATTGGGGAGTATTGTAACGCGCTCTTCCTGGATGTTAGGGAGGCATTCGACCGGGTTTGGCATGATGGCTTGTTGGCCAAATTAAAAGATTTACTGCCTGCACCATTTTGGCCTACTGCGATCATACCTGGAGAAGAGACAATTTGCGGTACGTTATCATTCGGCAGTGTCAGCAAGACGTGTTATTGGAGCTGGCGTGCCGCAAGGGAGCGTGCTTGGCCCTTTGCTCTATTGCTTGTACACAGCTGATATGCCAAAGCCAGATGCTAACTTGGGCATAGATCCGGGAAAAATGATGCTGGCTTCGTTCGCGGATGATGTCTGTATAACATACAGATCATCTTGCGAATATGATGCTGCTGATGGCCTACAGGAGTATGCTGCAGTGTTTGAGCAATGGGCAAGGCGCTGGAACATCAGCATCAACAGCCAGAAGTCTATCAACACGTGAGGCGCCAAACTCCTCCGGCAGTGCTTGTAGATGAGGTGCCAGTTCAACAGAGTGATAATGCCAAATATCTGGGCATAATTTTGGACCGCAGGCTGACATTCTCTGCGCACATAACAGCTGTCAGAATTCGTGTGCGAGCGGCGGTAACGAAGCTTTACTGGCTGCTTAGAGCGGGGAGCAAGCTATCACTGGATAATAAGCTGACCATCTACAAACAAGTTATTGCGCCGATCTGGAAGTATGGATGCCAAATTTGGGGGCTGACTTGCGATAGCCAGATCAAAAGACTACAGGCGGCACAAAATCGAGTCACAAGGCTGATCACCGGATGTGAGTGGTACGTCCGTAATAGCGTGTTGCATCGCGACATTCATCTAGCAACGGTTTTCGACGAAATCAACAGGCACTCCAGTCGATACAACAACAGACTGGAAAACCACAGAAACCGCCTGGCAGCTGGGCTGACCAGACCACGCACTCAGCAAAGATTAAGGAGGCGGCAACCGAGGGATCTAATGACCCGCATAAGAAGATAAAAAAAAAAATAATAATAATAACTCTGCTATTGAAATATTTTAAAGGGGTTTTCATTAACCCCGTATAACTTAACTAAATGTTGTATAATTTTGTATTTTATTTGTCAAAGCTACTCTTTAATGTATAACCTGCGCGCCCAACTGGGCTGAATTAATAGACTCCCAAGGATATCATGGGGCGTTTGCCCCCGTTTTCCTTCAATAAAAAA
>JAWNNP010000748.1:0-110328 GCA_035044805.1 Leucophenga maculata
ACGTATTGCTGCCATCGATAGAGAAACGGTACCAAAGCCAGCAGTTAATAATGCCTTTATTGTGGAACTATAACGAGCTCGACTAAGGTAAACAGTTCATACATAGACAATAAGTTGAAGCAATCGATAATTTGACTTTTCTTTTCGGATTTTCCTATCATGACAAAGTACTGCAAATTGCCAAATCCGGGATATTTATGGTATTCCAAATTGAAAGCGGAACAAGCTGAAGAACTTACAAGGGTAAGTAACTCCCCATAAGTTTCTGTATCCATTCGAAGAGAAATTTTTTTAGTCTAGTTAGTCCAATTATTTTCATTTCAAATAAAAACAAGTATGAAAATACTCAGGCATTTTGGCTTAGATGGACGTTATCTCTTTTTTTTTTTTTTGCCGAAGAAATTTTTAGGGGAAGGGTCAAAAATTTAAAATAAACTTGTAAAATTCCGGAGAAGTCCTAGTCGAATGCAGAAAGAACGAAGTCTCTGTCTATTACCGTTTCCGAGATCTTTCATTCATATGGACGGACAGACGGACATGGCTTTATCGACTCCTCTATCACTCTTGACCATAATGAGTGTAACTTTGGGGGGTCCCTAAACATTATTTCTACTTGTTACATACATTTGCATTTGTACCTTCCGTACAGGGCCTAAAAATTATGTGCTTTAGATGTTATCTCGCTTTTTCAACCATTCTCAAGTTGCACTTCTTTTCCTTTTTTCTCTCCGCTTTTGTCATGTCAACCGATCCTTAAGTGTTTAGCGAGACGAATTTCAACCAGTTGCTTCGATTTGTGGTCTGTGTATGGGCTGATTTATTAAAAAGCTGAAAAATGACAAAGTGGCAAGCGTCGATAAGCTTCCAGTTAAGTTATTCCAGAACAGTTGTTAAGTAGAATGCAGCCAATTGTATCAATCTCGAAGTACCTTGTCTTATCATAAAAAAAAAAAAAGAAGAACCCACCAACAACCATGGAATAAATGGATTATAAAATTCTGTCAAGCATACTCCATATAGGTTATAGATCAAAAAGAACCATGTGAGCAAATATTCATACTACGACAATACCTAAAGAAGATCACTGAGCTTGAAAAAGATATATGTTTCTATATGAAAACCTTTTTTGACAAATTGATACAAACGAAGCTTTTCAATGTGCTGTCGGAACTTGGTATCCCTGCAAAGTTTGATGCTATCGCACACATAAAGCATTTTTAGAGTATAAAAGAATCTATTCGAGACGCTTGATATCAAGAGAGATGTTGTTTTAGGCAGAGCCGCAAAAAAATCGATAGTAAATATATCGATTATTTTTTAATCGATGTTTGAAAAATTGAACATTTCATCATCGATGACTAAAATTAGCGATGATGAAATAATCGGTGATTGAAATCGGTTTCAAATTTTTATTAAAAATTAAAAATAAATAATTAGGGGGTAACTTTGCTTTTGACTTAAAAAAAACAGTTACAAATATCGATTATCAGCAATAAATTAACGATAAATCGATATTATATCGATTGTTTTTGCACAAGGTGAAGTGCTATCGTGCGATTTTTTCAATCTGTTGATGGAGTACTTCTTCAATGCTCATACATAAGGAAAATATCTGGCGTGATCTTCCAGAAGCAAACAATGCTGCTTGGTGAACGAGGAAAAAGCTAGTTATTTAGTATTTATCGAATGGCGATAAAGCATCTTGGATGTTCTTTAATAATGAAGAATATGAACTTTACAAGCAACAACAAGATAAAGAATTTTCTCAAGAAAGTAGCAAAAAAATATAAAGTAGAGCCCGGCTGTTAGTTCTGATCGTGCTGTATGATGCACAAGCATATATAATTGAAGAATTCACACTAAAACCATAGCCGCTACCAAGTTTCAATAACTTTCTAGGCGTAATACAATCATCTTACATGCTTAGGAACACAGAAATGCCACAACACTTGTTATGCAACGCATTTTAAATTATGGCAAACGAAAAATTGCTGCATAAACCATAAACAAAACAAATTAAATTTTATAAGAAAAAAAAGTTCAAATAATATTTGAATACACTACATGCTGCAAGTAGATCGTACACGCATAAAATTAAAAATAATACACTTAAAAAAAAAAAAAAAAAAATTACCAAGCGAAAAAATGTATATCGAAAATAAATGGCAATTAATGCAAATTACATAGTTGCAGCAAGTTTTCTTGACGTTCAACAGGGGGGCGGCGGCATAGTAAAGTGCACTGCTTACAAATTATGAGACAATTAAAGCATCTGGCAACACCAGACAGACAGCCAGCCAGTACGCTAAGTCGCTGCGCGACAGCGGCAGCCAATCAACTGCAATGAGTTAGTTACAGAAGTGTTGAATATTATATGCCAAAGCGTTTTGTAACGCCTGCAACGCATTAGAAATATAATTTAGCACATGACGACGATTAAGAAAAAAAAAAATAAATATTAAACACTTAAACACAGACAATGTGGCAACGCTGGCTGCTGCTGCTAGCTGCAACTTAAAGGTTTGGTAAGGCAGGCAGGCAGGCAACTTTGAGCCAAGCTAGACTTGACGTACAGTTCATGCATAAATGCATGACTCAAGGCAGCAGCGCTGCAGTGTTTAAGTATAATAACAACTCCCTGTGACCCCCTTCTGCGACACAGTAACTCCAATTGGTGCCTTAAGCTGCGCTGCGTCGTGTCACGATAAACGATTTATGCGCATGCGCGACATATTTGGGCCACGCATGCCGCGACGACGCAGTCGACTACAAAAAAAAAACAACAACAACAACAACAAAGGCGACTTTCTAAACGCATTTCCATTGAAAATTGCACACAGCGTCATTCAAGAGTAGTCAACCAACCAACCAACCGCCCGCCCAATTGCATATTATTTCAATTGAAATTTTGCTGCACATTCCAATTGGATTTTAAGTTTTAGGTATTGTTGTACGTCGTAGAGCTGCTCATTAAAAGGTTAAATAGCTTCGCATTGAACCCATGGCATTCTACGTATATAAGCACAACTAATGAATATCAAATGCCAATTGGAAAAACAATGCAAATGCGGGGGAAAAAATAAACACCAATTGCATATTTATTTAAATGAGTCTAAATTACGTCTCATTGAAAAACGGTTGCAAATAATAAATTTATATAATGATTTTTTATTATTATTATTATTGGAACTCAAATCGGGCAACGAAAATCATTACTGCGTGCTCTTTTCTCTTTTTTAACGAGCTTGATTGATGAAAACGACAAAATAGAAGGAAAGAACAAGAACTTTATTTCTGTACGGTGAAGACGTTGCTTCAATACACTTTAATAGAAAATAAAAATTATTTCTAAAAAGTAGAATTTTCGAATTTTTTTTTGTTTAAGTTTTTCTAATTTTTAACTATAATTCCTTACTAGGTTGAATAAAATCTCACTCTAAAGGGAGAAAAAAACGGTTAGAGGTTTTTTTAACCCTCAAACAGAGGTTTCGCTGATTTTGAAAAACTTCTACTCCAAATGTATAAAGTAAAATTGTATGAAATAAAAATGTTGTCTACACATTAAAAAATTGTATACGTGTTTCGTCGATTTTCAAAAATTTTACCATTGTTAGTGGAATTGGAGGACAACGTAATTCAAAGATTATATGTTTAAAGCAAAATTTTGGTTCATTCCAGCGTTTTTAAACACTGTTTATATACTCAAAACATAATAAAATATATTTGCAACTAATTTTGGAATATTTCTTCTCCAAGTTTTGAGAGATTTTATGGTTCAAAACATATTCTTAACCAATTTTATTCAGACTCGGCTTGAAAAATTTTTACAGAAAATAATTGAACACGTTTTATGTCAATTTTGGAAAATTACATCACAAAAGGGGAAAAGGAAGTCAAATGTTATATGGGACATTATTATTTTTGAGTAGAACTTCTGCATGAAATTTGGTTTTCCATTGGAACTTCTCTTATTTATATATTATATTTGGCTGTAAAATATGTATTCGCGTTGGAAAGCCCATAAATGGTGAAAAGAATTCCCATGTACGATCAAGATGCAATAAAGGCTGTGTATAACTTCTATACAGATGAAGAATCATGAATGTATGCCTGAAAGAGTACAACAATATGGATCTTTCAACTTGAACCAAATTCAAGATAAGTTCTTCAACTGGTTGCTTGGTTGAATGTTTCTTCGGCAACACCGGTCACATGGCGTTAGAGCAATATTACTCGCCAGAGAATTTGAAGAAATTCAGAAAAACTCGAAGAAGCCGCAAATCATTCTTTGTCATGACAAAAGATTTTTGACTGGGTTAAACCGCAAATTAATTATTTATTCGCCGTATAGCCATGACTTGGCAGCCAAAGACTTTTTTATTTACGCACACAGAAAAAAATCCATTTTCAACGATTTTAGACACTCAAAGAAGAGATTGGTTTCGTTAGTTAGTTAGTTATCTGGCCGTCAACCGTCTGCCGGTTATGGCTTCGTCTAGGAAGACGCGCCAGCCTCCATAATCTTGTGCGCACTGGCGCCAGTCGTTTTGAATGCCAAGTACGGAGAGATCTCTCCATACCTGTTCATTCCATCGAGTGCCCAGTCGTCCTCTATGTCGGCGTCCACCAATCAAGTTTGGGCCCCCCATGTAAACCATGCGTGCTGGAGCTCTTTCGTCCATTCGAATGAGGTGCCCAGCCCAGTGCAGTCGCTGGAATCTTATACGCTGGACTATGTCAACCTCATTGAATAGCGCGTACAGCTCGCGGTTCATAAGGAACCTAAACTCGTCGCCGACTCTAATAGGACCGAAAATCCTACGAAGAATCTTCCTCTCAAAGACTTCCAACGCTGTCTCGTCCGACTCAATCACGGTCCATGCCTCTGCGCCATACAGTAGGACCGGGAGTATCAGCGTCTTATATATCTTTATTTTCGTCCGTCTCATTTGCTTGCTCAGCCCAAAAAAGCATCGGTTTGCAAGCCTAATTCTACGCCTGATCTCCAGGCTGACGTTGTTGTTGCTGGTTATCTCTGTCCCAAGATAGACGAAGTTTTCTACAACACTAAAGTTGAAATTCTCCATCGTCACTGACCGTCCAAAACGCATTGACGGATTGCGAGAAGACACCAAGTACTTCGTCTTGTCCTCGTTCACCGTAGCGATTGGTTTATGCTTTTAAAATTCATATTTTGGAGTTATACAATCAGAGTCGATTATTTTCATAGAGAATATGTAAAAAACAATTTGTTTTATTCATTATTAGGCCTCAAATATCAATAGCAACCCTCGTATAAATAATATTTACTTTAATTAACTTCATTAAGAAGTATTAAATTCTGAAGTACATGTAAAACATGATCCACCTAGACGTGTAGTACTTTTTTTTTCAAATAGAATGAAAATATTTATTGCATTTGAAAGGGTTAAAGAAGATTATCTATGTTTCAGCTTAAGTCTACATTTGGAAATTTTGCCTCTTTTAAACAAAATTTCGGTGACATTTTGAAGAAATGAGACCGGAATAGAGTGATTAGGCGGGCTAATATTCTATTTAATGGCTGAAAATATTGTTAAATCATTCTCGTGGAATTAATAGTTTGAGTAGCATCAAAGAAAATAGAAAATAGCTGAGAGCTAAAATGTTTTGGAAATTTTCAGCGCCATAACTCCATGTTTTGATGGAGGTTTTAGAACCGCATAAAAAAATTTTCTTTGCAACAATATTCCGAAATATGCTAATTTACAAATGATACAAATTTTGGTAACAATACAAGCTTTCCATCAAATCATCATCAAATAACCAAGCCATATTCGTAGGGTATTAAAAAAATAAAATAATCATAAAGAAAAGCACTTCAATACTTAATTTATGCGACATATAATTGATGCGACACGCTTTCATGTATGTGCATATTGTATATATATTTCCAATCAAAAATCAGGGACATATTAATAAAATATACTTAATGAAGCGCCAATTGGTTGTGCATGAGCCGAGGCAGCGCGGAGACAAGACTGTAATTGCGCATTTTTTTAGCGCTTCTTTGATTTTATTTTTTTCTCTCAATAATTCGAAGTCAACGCGCGTCTTTTCAACGCTTAATTAAGTCATTTGCAGAGCTCCAATTGGACGGCCCGCATTTGTTGTCGCAACTAGATACAAAACTTCTTCGCAGTTTTATTAATTTGTGCTTATTAGAATTTATATATTTTATTTTATCTTTTTATCATTCAAAGGCGTCACAAATGACGCAAGCAAAGTCGTCGCCGTCGCCGTCGCCATTGCCATCGCATTATGCCAATTACGAAAATGTTTTTATTTTTTTTTATATAAAAACACAAATAAACAATTGAACGTTCATTAAATTCTTTCCAATAAGCGCAAATCAAAGCAGCATACAATTTATTGTATATATTTATTAAATGTGTATCGCTTGCTCGGGGCTGTTAATATTCAATATAAATTAGTCTATTTTTTATTCCATTTGGACTTGAGCTACGCATGCGCGTTTCGTTTTTTTTTTGTTTTTCGATTTAATTGAAAACTTTTCAAATTGACAGATTTAATTATTGAGAAAAATTATTTGTAGTGGAATCTTTTTTTATTGCGCTTTGGTACACTCAAGTGCTTTGGTTGCTGATTTATTATAAACAAATTATTGAAACTGGAATTAAGTGTTCTACGAAAAATTTTATGCATTAAACGATTGAAATTTTTGTTTGTTGCTTTTCGTAACCAAAAGCTATAGAACCGAAATTTGATTACACAAATGCAAGTTGAAACACTTGAAAATACAGGGTGTGCCAACTTTAGCATACCCATCGGACAACAAAAAACTTTAATAAATGTTTCCAGATCAGTTTATAACCGGCTGCGACTGCACACTATCGGCCGATTGTAGCATCTTAACCGGTCTTCTAAAATGGCTTCATACTCTCCGGTGAAATTTTTAGATAATCAATGATCTAATCTTCAGACGGTAGCAGAGCTCCAGAACAATATTCGAAGTGACATGGCTCGAAAAGATTTAAAAAACAAATAAAAAAATAAATAAAAAATAACGCTGCACGTCTTCCGCATATCCTGTAATTCCATTCAATTCTAAATTTATACGTAAAAAATATTCCTATCATGTTCCGAAAGATATACAAAAAATTATGAATTTAAGAACTTAAAAAGTATTGTCTCTTTTTTTTATAGATAGTACCGCTTAGAGAGGAGTTAGTTCGCTCATCAACAATGAAATCTCAAAGTTTTTGTTGTTCATAGACAGACGGACAATGTTCATATCGAAAGAAAAAAAACAGATAGATAGGACAATTTTTTTAGGGATCCAAGACCGCTTGTACTGGTGCGAACTGGAGTAGTATTTTATAAGAATTAATGTAAAGTGGACCAAATTTGGTGCTTCTAGAAAAATAAATAAAATCAATAAAAATGTTTTCCTATAAAAAGTTAGCAGTAGCATGTGTCACGCTCATATATATAAATGTTGTCCATACAAACCCTCGTTTTAGAACGATTCGAAAAAGCTGCGAAATCGATAAAATTTTATTCGGAATTGGAAACATCAGAATTTGCAGCGTTTTATTTTTCAAACCGTATTGAAATGAAGAACAGTAGATGTGTAGCGCCTAAGTCTTTGAAATATCAAGAGACAGCTTGCAATAATATGTTTCTTCTCTAATATTGGATAAAAATAGGAAACTGACAGAATTTATTCAAGAGGTTTGTTTCACAAGTCTGTGAATTTTAGAATTTCCGACGGCGTTCAACAATAAGTTTTATTTTAACGCACTCTTCTTGAATGTCAAAGAAGCATTTGATCGGATATGGCACATAGGCCTACTGACAAAAATGAAGGAGAAACTGCCTGCATGCAGTCATACCTAGAAGGAAGGCAGTTTGCGTTCCGCTTCCACTCGTAAATTTCTGCGTAGTACAATGTGGAAACAGGGTTTCCACAAGGATGTGTTCTTGGCCCGCTACTATACTGCCTGACGAAAGCCTATTTGTTGATCCAGTTAGAATGATGTTGGCTACATTAACTGATGATGTCTGTGTGAGGTACAGATCATCCTACGAGTACGAAGCAGCCGATGGCATCCAGAAATACGCCGCAATGTTCGCGCTATGGGCGAGGCGCTGGAACGTTAGTATAAGCAATCACAAATCGGCTAATGTCTGCTTCAAGCTAAGACGCAACACGCCGCCGGCAGTATTCATAGAAGAGGTGCCCGTCCAGTTACTGCCAAATACCTTGGCAGCATCCTAGACTGCAGGCTTACATTCGCTGTCCACATAACAGCTATAAGGTCTCGCGTAAAAGCTGCTGTGGCCAAGCACTATTGGCTCCTCAGTGCGCGCAGTAAGTTGCCACTTAGGAACAAGGTTACTAACAACAAACAGATCATTGCGCCGATCTGGAAATATGGCTGTCCAATCTTGGGTATAGCGATTGACAGCCAAATCAATAGACTACAGGCAATCGAAAATATAGTCACTAGACTAAACACCGGTTGTGAGTGATTTATTCGAAACACTTTGCTGCACAAAGACTTGAATTTGGCCACAGTTTGGGAGCAGATAAATTTCCACACCAGTCGGTACAACTGCAGGTTGGAATGCCATAGAAACCGTTTGACCAATGATCTGTCAAGGATTCGACCACTGCAACAACTTAAAAGGCACTAACCTAGAGACCTAATACTGCGCAACCCCCAGAGTCAGGTCAACCAGATACAGGCGGATGCACTCGCCCTCACCGGACACCCAATACAAAATGTACATAGCGCCCTCTTGTTAATTCTAACGAAATTTCAAAAAAAAAAAAGAAAAAAAATCTCCACTCAGACCAACGAAAGGCTTCATAAATACTTTGAGGATTTTACTCCATTTCCAAGCTTAAGAATTGGTTTACTGAGATCCATTGTAGACGTACCAGCAGAAATGACGGCGAACGATCAGAGACCGCACAAAAGAAATCGTTTCGCCGGCAATGGTCTATAAAATGCATGGAATGATACTGGACGATGAGAGAATGAAAGTGAGGGAGGTGACTGAGGCTGTAGACATCTCATAGCATTTTGTATGACCATAAGCGTTTGACCATGATTGTTTGGCGTTGTTCAACCGTAATCCGAACAAGGTTTTTTTTCAACGTTTTATTACCCTTCACGAAGCATGGATAAATAACACCACACCAGCGACAAAGGAACATGCAAGTCAATGGAGTTCTTCTGATGTACGTGAAGAAGGTCAAGGTAAGTCTGTGGTCAAACAAGGTTATATGGAAAGTTTTTTTAGTACACACGAGGCGTCAAAAGGGTTCATGATCACTGGCGAATATTATTTACAGCTTTTGGACAAATTCAATATTGATTTAATGCAGAACACTTCGCATTTGGTGAAGTAAATAGTGTTGCTACATTAAGACATGAAACTTCATTAATTGCATTACGAAGTGCATCTTATTTTTCAGATGTAGTCCTTTTTTACTCTTTACTTTTTTCAAATCTGAAGTAATAATTGGCTAATAAGAGTTTTGGGTCAAATAAAGGCATCATCACTGAAGCAAATGCAGACTTTAGAAAACTTATTATTTGGAAGGCAGACTGAACTCATTTCTCTAATAGTAAATCGCATCGCAAATACGAATCTTCTGTGCTGTTAAAGTCGACGGATGACAATAATCAAAGAACATATGAGCATCCTACATAAAAATATCTTTAAATATTGGCACAGAAAAGCCAAAATATGCACACTTAACCAATGGATCTTTCTTCTTCCTATTACATTGCTATGTATACCAAATTATAAGGGTGGCGTAGCAACGCAGCTGATTTTGAATAAAATTAATAGAATATATGCTACCCATTTTTAGTAATAGCCAGCAAACAAACCTTTGGATTCTTAAGTTCTAAAAGATTATGAAATACTATATTTTTTGTCCTGTTTCCAAATTAATCTAACTTCTGATTGCAGTGTTTAAACTAAAATAATTTTTGTAAACAAATTACTTCATTTCGTCTCTAAAAATATTAAACCTAATATTTCCCTGTGCACTTTTGAGCATAAATTCTATATTTTAATGCACTAAGTTAGTCTATCAGCAATTCATGCTAATTAAGCTGATTATACTACATTATACTCCAAGTGCAATTCATTTAAATGACTTAGGATGGCAACAACTTTCCCGAAATCGTCGAACCGATAACCAACGCCATTACAAATCAATATAATTAGTGGAGCAATTAAATTTACAACGCTTTGGCTATGCAGCGTTTAATTTATTGCATTCACTGCGAGTAGTATCCACTAAAAACTGACTGAGAGCAAATGAACAAATCGTTATGGCATATTAACTACAAATGTCCATCCGCCATGTAGCATAATTTTCCAATCCAACTTAAAGTTGTTTTTGTGGATTTTTTTTTATTGTAAATTACAATTAGCACGAATCGGCAAAGTGAAGCGCTAAATTATAATCAGAAACTCGTCTAGAGCGAGGCGTGTACGAGTATACCCGAGTGTATGTATGGCATAAATATTTTTCTTTATATGTACTATTTGCGTAAATTGTATTAAAAAACTGCAAAAATAAATTGATATACATAATTAATAAGGCTGGTATTACAACAAGTTTTCAATGATTTCAATATGCAGTACGAACTGTATTAAGTCGTGTTTTAAAAATCATTGATTGGCGGCGCTTAATGCGCATTTGTATCTGTGTATTTGTATTTGGCAATACATATGTATCTATTTACTTGTACACATGTCTGAGTTGCTTTCAAATTTATGAGCCAAAAATGAGCACAATTTTATTATTGGCAAAGCTTCTGCTAACAGCAAATGCTTCTTTCTTTTATTTTGCATGCAACTCTTTCATTTGAATGCATTGCATTTAACGTTCAATTGGCAATAATATCTGATATATATGTTCAACTGACTGATATATTTACATTGAGATACAAATATACACGAGCAACTTTCAAATTGGTATCAAAAGTAAAACATCATTTTATGGCGCCTCCTCAATTTATGATTTATTTTTATACCCTTTTCAGTTATATACAATAGTTGCAAAGAGTGGGCATTATTAGTTTGATGCATATGTGGAGGGTCAAGTTTTTAAAATAAACTTGTGAAATTCCGGAGCAGTCCTAGTCGAATGCAAAAAACACGAAGTCTCTATCTATTACCGTTTCCGAGATCCTTTCGTTCATACGGACGGACGGACGGACGGACAGACGGACATGTCTATATCGACTCCTCTATCACTCCTGACCATAATGGGGTAACTTTGGGGGTCTCCGACCATTATTTCTACCTGTTACATACATTTGCACAAACCCAATAGGCTCTTGTACCTTCGGTACAGGGCCTAAAAACCAAACGGTTTGGGAAAATTGGAATCCTACAATTCAATTTCAATCCTGCACTTATGACTAAGAGAATGTATTATTGGGGGAATGCATTAGTTCGTGCGGTTTTCTATTCCAAAAATTAAGGCTTTATTGTGAAAAAAATTCAAAATATTGTCCATCGGAAGCTATGATGTTTGTCCAACTTTCTGGCAGTTTGTGGATTTCATCCCAAAAGAAATTCTACGGCTTGGCGGTTAAGAACGAATTGAGCCAATTTTTGATACCCTGTTCTAAAGTGAAACGTATTTCGTAACTGAACAAGTAGTAATCAGAAGAGGCTATGTCTGGGCTATAAAGCGGGTGAAATAGAACTTCCCAGCCACTGTTTTTCAAATAGTTTTAACCGGCAACATGTGGCCGAGCGTTGTCATGATGGAAAATTATGGATCCGTGTCTGGTCGCATATTCCGGTCGTTCTTCCGCGTTCATTCTCTTCAAACGCATCAATTGTGTTCGGTAGAGGTCACCTTTGATCGTTTGACACGATTTCATGAGCTCATAATACAACACAACCTTGTCATCCCACCAAATAAAGAGCATGTTGATGGTTGGCTGGGCTTCATATACGATTTCTTGCGCTTGAAGTTATTGTAATGAATCCTCATTTCATCACCAGTGACAATCCATTGCAAAAATGATTTGTTTTTGTGGCATTCAAGCAATATTTCCGACATACAGAATCGGCGTTCGACCTCTCTAAGTTTCAATTCATACTCCACACAATTTCCAAGCTTCTTGTTGAATCCCAATGCTTCTTAACGTCTGAAAATGTTTGCTTGATCAACTCCAAAAGCTTTTGCAAGTTCTTTTTGCGTTTGGCATGCATCTTCATCGAACAATGCCTCCAATTCTTCATCTTCAAACCGTTTTGCCTGTCCGGGTCGTTCTTCGTCTTCTACGTCGAATTTGCCACTTTTAAACCGTGCAAAAAACTTCTAGTAGGTTCGTTTAGCTAGAGCATGGTCAACATAAACTTCTACTAAAAGACAATGACTTTCGGTAGCACTTTTCTTTATGTTACAGTAATGAAGAAGATTTCCCCGCAATAACACTTTATCTGGCACAAAGTTCGACATTTTCAAATGAATACCAACGAAATGACATATACTAAAAAATACCCGCAATGACAGTAGCTTCCAAATGAATATAGTCAAGGATGAACATGAATAACGAATGTTTAACAAATAACAGGAAACTAAGGCAGCGATCGTTTTTTTTTTATACACATCTGTCTGCTCGTTACATCTGTCTGCTCGTTTGTTTATCCCTCTGTATTTAGACGCTTCCATTTCTTGTATTCAATGCACGTGGTGATCCCTCTCTACGGAGAATAACATATAAAAACATAAGAATTACTATGGGGAGCTAGAACTGACAACTGGGGAGCATTCGAATTGCTGAAGTGCATTCAACTAAATTTTTATTCAGTAAGAACTTCTGGAAGTCCAACCTACTGGTCGACTGACCCAAATTGTCACCTGGATATACTAGATGTTGCCCTCTGCCGTGGAATCGATAGATCATTCTGATTATTCTGCAATTGTCATAGAAATCAATATTCCAGTGGATGTTGATACTATCAGAAGAAATCTTTTTAGCAAGCCGATGCTGGTTAGATGTAGACCCTAATGTAGAAATAAATTCCGTAAGAGATGTTGACAATACGGTCGAATGGTTAAGCCGGAAAATTCATTAAGGAGCAGACATCGCAACTACTCGATATATTCTAAAGAAATTCGTGAACTTGTTAATGAGGAAAAATGCTTCGATGTATTTGGCAACAATTTCACTGCAAAGATTGTTTGACTTAAAAAAACTATGCAATTGAAGACTTCCTGATTAATGCTGAATCTAATGCGTTTCATGGAGAGCTTCAAAATATTTACACAGTTCTGCTTTCTTCGATCATATTTACATCACACATCTGGTTTAAAAAGCAAACAAGCAGGAGTGCCTCAAGGAAGCATGCTGGGCCTATTACTCTACACCATCTATACAGCTGACATGCACGACTCTACCTGCAATGAAGTAACTATATCGACATATGCTGACGATACAGCAAGTCTCGCTATAGCTTCCAGTGCTAAAACAGCAACACAATTGCTTCAAATCCAACTGAGCAAAATCCAAAACTGGATGAACAAGTGGAATATCTCTGTTAACACAGCCAAGTCCATGCATGTCGTAATCGCACTTCGACATAAGGGTAACAATCTGGGAAGTTTCTATGGCATGGTGATCACAAAACAAAACAAAGTCATTCTACGCTACTGGCTTGATAAAAGGCTGACTTTAATAGACTATATAGTGGCTAAAAGGAAACAACAAGACCTAAAAACGCGTCGTATGTATTGGCTTTTCGGCAAATATCTTAGTCTGAACAACACCATACAAAGCTATACTTGAACCGATCTGAACATACGGCATCCAGCTATGGCGTGTGCAGCTGAATCAAATATCGAAATATCTACTTCAACGATATTAAAACATCATCCTTAAATCACTCGAGCTCCATGGATAACAAAAATTCACAAAAATCTTCAGATGCCAAGTATTGCTGAAAAAATCAGGAGATATAGCACCTGCTACATAGAAAAACTTTATCAACACAGCAACAAACTGGCTATTAATCTATTTTTATTTCTAAATTGTATACACTACACTAATCCTAATAAAATATTCCTTATGAATCAAGCTTAAAATTAATACAAATTTAAGCTTCGATGAGGTTAAAGGGTATCTCGAATTCGAGCACATTCGTCTACACCTTTTTGGTTACACGTTTATATAATTTTTTTCCAAATAGACTTCACTCTTCTGTAGAAACATATTTTGCTTTGGCATTTGTTATTTATAGCAGCAAGGATAATTATCGTAAAAGAATTTTATTGCCAACCGAATGTAAACTTCGCCGAAACATAATTTAAAATAGGCAACGTGAAGAGATAAAAAAAGTTATTTCTGTGTGTTACTAATGTGATTTGCTAAATTTAACGGCATTGGAGCTAAATTTAGTTAATTTTTATTTGAAAACTGTGTGTGTTTGTGGGTTGCTAGCTGATCGTTTTAATGCTCCAATAGAATGCTCAAACAGAAGGAATTATAAAACCAAATTAAAAATTTTTATTAGGTATTCGAAGTTATTGCTCCAAGAAAATTTCAAACCTGTCAAACTCGTCAGTTAAAGCATTAGTAAATAGTCTCTCATTAGTTATACATATATGTATATTTCATAGAGGAACTTACATTTTCATTAACAGAAATTGAAATACAAAAATAAAAATTTCTATGGAACTCAAAATATTTCAGTAAAAATTCACAAAACAAAACGAATTTTCTCCCGATTAACGCAAATTAATTGTTTAATAAACTATAAGATTTAATGTTCTTAGAGAGATAGAGAGAGAGCGCGAAAATGTTCTGGAGAGGTCTAGAACTCATCGTAATTATTTTAATTATACAATTTTATGTGCTTACCTTTAGTTTGGTTCAGTTTTTTTGTAGCAATCTTCGATTGGCCGTTTTTAATGTATTTTCTTTTCAATATTTTTACTGAAATTATGAAAAGAAAATAATTTTGGAGAATTATTAAGCAGGTATAATCGAAATGGTTTTGAGTATTAATGCAAGTGAAAAGCGGCTTAGTTTAACAAAAAGTTAAAATCTTTTCAAATGTTTCACTTTGCACACTTTTGAAATTGAAAATTTACTATGCACACACAAGCGCTCTCTTTACTCTTTAAAACATGTTCCCTTCTCTTGCATTCTGTACTTTCACTAAACGTTTCTCTTCTCTTCCGGTACCTCTTTTTAGGCCCTGTACCGAAGTTACAAGAGCCTATTGGTTTTGTGCAAATGTATGTAACAGGTAGAAATAATAATCGGAGACCCCCCAAGTTACCCATTATGGTCAGGAGCGATAGAGGAGTCGATATAGACATGTCCGTCTGTCCGTCTGGCCGTCCGTATGAACGAAAGGATCTCGGAAACGGTAATAGATAGAGACTTCGTGTTTTTTGCATTCGACTAGGACTGCTCCGGAATTTTACAAGTTTATTTTAAAAACTTGCCCCTCCCCCCTTCCCCATAAAATCACCCCCAAGGGTAAAAATTTCTTCGGCGCAGAAAAAAGTAAGTATGCCAGTATAGAGATATCGTCATTCTTAGCAAAAATCCGAAAAGTTCATCAAAATCGGATAATAAATGACGATTTTATAAGCAATTGAATTTGAGCGACCCCCCTTTTCGTTTCATACATAAAAAAATGGTTTAAAAGGCACTTAGTCGTGCAGTGAGAAGTGGTCATGTGTTTGGTCATAAGCTTGGGGAACATTTAATGTGTTTGTTAGGCGACCTGCACTGGTACAGGGCCTCTTACAGTCGGTTACGCCCGACTGTGATTTTCTTACTTGTTTGACATCAAAATGTTCAAGTTTAGTCTCCGTAAAGAAGTTTTAATTCAAAAAATACCCCAATCACTCTCAGCTACGCATCACACACTCCTTCCCGTACGTTCTGTCTCCCGTGGTACACCTTTTAGACAGCCGCCTATCACAATCACTCACTTTTATGCCAGAGAAGTAGACGTGGTATGTTGATCTGGGTATTCGATGGGCTTAGAACCAAAATAAGTTTTTCCAATTGACTTCAGCCATATATCTCGGAAATTGTAAAAAAAAAAATCCTCAATAACCTCTAGGCAGACAGACAGATGGATATGCCTAGATTGACTCATCTCATTGCACTGTTAAATAACCAAGTATGTTCCTTCTGCTCTCTTCATTGCAATACAAACCTTATCCGATACTGATTTCATATAATGTGTGAATTCTATAAAAACAATTAAGAAAATTACAGCTGGGCATAACCGACTATAAAAGTCCCAGTACCAGTACAAGTTGCCACTCGAATTAGCACCCGATTATGTTAACGCAAATTGGGCACACCACGAGGAGGCCATTGCTGTGACAATGAAGTCTAAAATTGAAACCTTCAAAATGTTTATACTACTCTAGGTAACTGTAAATTGTCTCAAAGACTTTCGCACTGGCTTGGCCATCCGGAATACTTGAAAACACCCAATCGATATGTGAGGAATATGTAAGGATCTAAAACGTTTTCTAACGAACACATTAAATGATTCACTAACCTCAGCTCGTAGGCACATATTAAGATCTCCTTATAGAACTGCCTGGTCTTCTACAATATTGCTAAATGTATTAAATAACTTCTCAAACTCTGTTTTAAATTTAATTATATGATATCGGGGACTCTTATAGAAAATTAATAACCCTAAAGACGTATCGGAACACTTCTTTTTGATACTTTCTCATGTTTCTCGATGAGAAAAATACACGAACCGCTCTTACGATAACAGCTGGCTTGCTTCTATCGTCTCTCACCAAATGAGCGAAATGAGCCAAGTGGAAGCACTAAGAGACTTTTGTTGTTGTTGTTGCTTTAAATATTTCATCGAAGGCATATCGGGGAAGACGGAGGAAGAAAGAGATAGGACGCTAAATATTCATTTACTATCCGATTTTGATGATATTTTTGGAGTTTGGCTTAGAGAGACGTTATCTCTATACTGGCATGCTTAATTTTTTTTTGTGCCAAAGAATTTTTTACCCTTGATGGGGATTTAATGGGGAAGAGGGGAGGGGCAAAATTTAAAAAAAAAAAATTTTAAATTACGGAGAAGACCTAGTAGAATGCAAAAAACAAGTCTCTATCTATTACCGTTTCCTAGATCCTTTCATTCATACGGACGGACATGGCTAAATCGACTCATATATCACTCCTGACCATAATGGGGGGTAACTTTGGGAATCTCCGACCATTATTTCTATCTGTTACATACATTTGAACAAAACCAATAGGCTCTTGCACCTTCGGTACAGGGCCTAAAAAACCTGTAGTTATGTATGCTCGATGTTGAACCATTTCAAGAGGACTTTATTTTTATTATAGATTTGTATGGGAACTATATTCTTTAATACTTCGATCTAGGTCCATTTGATATAAGAAAAATATAAAAATTTAATATAAGAAACAAATAAATCGAAAAGAAAACACTTTATACCCACTGTGAGTTTATAAATTCTTAAAACAACTTTTCGTCGAAAAGTTTAATTCATTTGAATTCACTCCGAAAGTATTTCGCATTGAGTGGACTCTGTGTGAAAAACTGTGTGCGCCTGTGCCAAAAAAACTCAAAACAATAATAACAAAAGCCACATAAACAATAAAGAAAAACAAATGCAACAAAAATAAACAAGAAACACAGTCGCTGCAAACGAGTGAGCTTGACTTTAATGTACCCTGTAATTAGTCTTCGTTATATATTCTTATTATGCATTATTCGAAGGGTATTCTGCTAAATATTGAAAAATAAGCCAGCGGTAGTGGTGAGAAACGAGTCACCTAAAAATAAAAAGTTTCCAAGTGAAACCAAGAATTTACTATGTAAAAGTATGTGTGCCAAGTTTGAGCGAAATCGGTCCAATAGTTCTAGAGATATTTTTACTAACGACTTAAAAAAATAGAGTTGAGAAAAAAGAAAGTTTTCTAAAATAACCCGCCACCAGCTGCTGCATGATTCAAAACATTCTTTTGCTCCATTAAAAATTAGAAAGAGTGAAAAAAAAAAGCTGCAACAAAGCACTTACCACGTCGCGCCTAATGATGGTCATGGAAGAACGACCTCCCGGACACTCATTTGTCTATAACTCGAAAGTTGAGAATGAACCATCTATTCTCATTGATGAAAATGATCACCATGTTACCGTCAATGGAGATCGTTATAGTGCCGTGTTGGAAGACTTTTGGGCATAATTGCATGGATTTGAATTCAGTGATATGTGGTTCCAACAAGAGACAGCTGACAGCTATTAGAATTAAAGACGTGCCTTTTCATGCCATTAAGTCAACCTTATGAGAGGAGCTCAAAAGCAACATCGAACAACGAACAACCTTGCTGAGTCCTATAATATAAGAGTATTACCAATTAAATATAAGTAGCAACCCCTTCCAGCGTTTCATTAATTATAACAATTTATCATAAGCTCAAATTCGTTGAAAGCCACTCAATGCCATGCAACAATTGTTTGTGTTTGGAGTGAATTGTGTGTGCAAAACCAAAAAAAAATCTGTGCGCCTGTGCCACAAAAAATTCAAAACAACAACAGTAAATGCATATAAACAACAAAAAAAATCCAGAAAAACAAAACATTTTTAATTTGAGTAAAAAATATTAAACAAAGAAAATAATGTTAAAAAGAAAAAAATGGCTTATTACGGCTTACATCAAATCAATTAATTTCACTACATCTCCCCTCTACACACTTTCCCTAAACACTCATGCAAGCGCTATTCAACATTTACACTCGGCGCTTTTTCTTTTTTCCACTTGCTAAACTTCCTTAGCTGACTTCCGTTTTTGGCTTTGAGCTAATATTTATCTTTCTGTCTCCCTTGCTTACACTCTCATGTTTACTTACACCGTCTCTTGCAATTTTGTTTGTAGTTGTTGTTTGTATGTTTTTTTTTTGTTTTTTTGCAGTACCCTTCAATTTTCTTATTTGTGTATATTAAGTTTGTTTTGAATGTTTGTAACAAACCGTTTGCGCGTTTGCGGAATCTGTTTATATTTTTGAATCATAATATTTTAGTAGAGAACAGTGCACATCATTAAGGAAAACCCCATTGAGTCGTATAAACATAGTGCAAACCTTCATCGCATATAGCTTGACTTATCTGGATTAGGAAGCCATATTTATCTGATACGCAGCAAACCAGATAATCCTCATCACATATATAAAGACGACAGGTTGGAGCTATTCTACTATTTCTTTTCGGTTAGTATTGTGGATGCTTGAGATGCATATCGGACCAATATCAAATATGCTTGCCATATAAATCTTATATTCAAACGAAAAAAAAAAAAATGGTGACTCATAAAAGTGTATCTCAAAGTCGAACATACTTCACTGCAGCGTTCTTTCTTGTTGCTCAACGTTTTGGCGCCTGGTGCGCTGTTTTCTTTGTTGTTGTTGTTGTTTGTCGTTTACGCGCTTACAACTTTATAACAGTATTTTTTTTTTTTGTTCTTTGCGCCAAAAAAAAAAGCACCAACCAAGAAGCAGAAAACTTCTTAAATCGCATCTACGTCTTTTCTTATTTTGACGTCACATCTTTCACTTTTTTCTCTCTCTCTCTCTCTCTCTCTCTCTCTCTCTTTTTTCCGATACTTTACAACAGTACGCCATTCTGCTGTTTCGTTTTGTTGCTTTTGCTGCGCTGCTGTTATTGTTTGCACCGAGTTGTGTGTTTGTTTGTCGCTTGAACGCATACAGCTCCATCCGAACGCGCGTGTTTGGCCACCTTCATCGTTGTTTTAGCTTTTGTTTGTTTTGTGTTGTTGCTGCTGTTTTTTTTTTTCAACTGTGGCGTGCGATAAAAATCTTCATAATCTGAGCGTTTAGTTATCCCATCCATCCAACCAAGTGTTCATTCATTCAGAAATTTTGTCAGGCAGTCAACGTGCTTCACATACACAAACGTACACGCTCAGCTGTTTTTAGAACGGTTTACACTGCTGTGTTTTTTTTCCCCCCGTTCTACTTTGAAACTTTGACTCTTCATTCATAAAGAAATTGGTTCTTATTGAAAGCGCGTTGGAAGTTTGTGTTCAGAATGAGAAATCAAGGTGAATAGAGCAAAAAAAAAACAAAAACAATAAATGAGTAGCAGGTGCTAAATTGTTACCTTAAAGAAATGGCTAAGCAGAAAGTGGAGAGGAAACTGAGCAAGAAAAGTGCAGAAATCATTGCAGCGTTTATACGACACAATCATGAAATTACATTTTTCGTGATATCAACAAATTATTATAAGCGATATAGCTTCGATCACGCTATCGATAGTTATTTTATTTATAGTGCCCCAACTATCGATATTTTCTCACTACCTATCTATGGCCATGTAACATATGTAACGCATTCTTTCGTCTCGTACACAAATCGAACTCACAAATGTCACAATTACCAATTCTGGAGCCAAAACTGTTGCACATATAAGAACCTCATTAGATACTAGGTTCGATCTATCATGCTATCTCAACGATTCTTCAATATCAATGCAACAGAAGATACAGACCCTTTGAAGTATTGCTATGCGAGCATTTCCCCTTCTCTTCCATTCTGTACTTTCACTCAACGTCTCTTCTCTCGCGCTATACCCTATTTATGACCTCAAAACGTTCTCTTTATATCGCATTGTTACAAGAGTATCTTCAAATTGTATAACTCGCTAAAGTTTTAAGCTTTTTTATTGATTTAAATGAAGAAGTTTTTCTTACAAAAACACAAAGTTGGGCGGTGGTTTTGTGTGCGTAATATGTGTGGCATAACTATTGGAGTACTTTAAAAAATATTTACCAATATTCGCTCAAGTGGCAATACGATTGAAATTTGTATTTTCAAGTTGTAGCCGGTCAAAAGTTATTTGAGTCTACTCATAGGTCCAGTTAGTCTTCCACATAGGTCCAGTTCGGAATATAGAAGTTTACAAATCTATTTTTCTTAATGGAGCTTTAGATAAAGTACAGTGTATAATCAAGTCAGGCACATTCTACTGAAACTTTCTTTTTTTGTTTTATTTATTTTTATTTTTTTTTATTTTTTACACATATCAGTTTATGGGAAAGTTTGTAATGGAGATATCATCCGATTGTCTACATGCTGCTGCGCAATTTTTATAACCTCTTCCTATAGGCAAAAAGGTTATGAAAATGTATGTAAAAGGCAGAAGAAGAAGGGACAGACCCCATAAAGTATTGTATATATGCGCAGCGTTCTTTCATGTTTTATTTAAATTTTTCAGATATCAGGCTGAAATGCGTTAAAGCGACAATTTTTGTCTTAATATGCTACACCTACTTCTTGGGGTAGCTCTCATACAATTTTATCGACCAGTTATAAGATTGTTGTAAGAAAAATGTCTTTAGTAAGAGCCACAACAGTTGAATGGTAAGCATTTCACACTGTATTTTCGGGTAGTACCCTACAAACCCATATTTCAGGTAAAGGTATCTTGTTTCTTCTATATAAATAAAAATGAATGTTGTATATATCTATCTATGCATGTTCCTTATAGGAAGCCATTCAACCGGTAGAGCTAAAATTCACAAACGAACTTCAGCTCAGTCAGGAGAAGGTTCAAGTTTGGTCAAAATCGGAGGGCGCTATGCTCCTCTCCCATGCAACCTCCCATACATGTTATTGGTATTGCTAGAAGTAAGATTATATAGTTAAGATTGGTCAAAATCGGAGGGGGCGTAACTCTGCCCTCTTAAAAGCGATAAAGTAAATACGTTACATATAAATAAAATAAGGGGAGGGGGGAGGTTTGTGGTAGATTGATTGGTGTGGTTAGTGAAATCACATAAACAACGGGCAGGCCCGCGTCTATAAAAGTATTTACTGGGCGCGGATCTGATCTAGTATTGAAAAGGCGCCATGTCTGGGCTATAAGGCGGGTGAGGTAGAACTTCCCAGCCACTGTTTTCCAAATAGTTTTTAAACGGTCCTGCAGCCTGTGGCCGAGCGTTGTCATGATGGAAAATTATGTCTTTGTGTCTAGTCGCATATACTGGTCGTTTGCTGTGTTCGTGTTCGTGTTTGTGTTCGGTAGAGGTCACCTTTGATCGTCTGACACGATTTCATGAGCTCATAATACAACACACCCTTGTGATCCCATCTAATTTAGTGCATTAGATATTCGGCTTTGACGTGGATGTTGATAATTGGCTGAGCTTCACATACGACATCTTCCGCTTGGGGTTATCGTAATGAATCCATTTTTCATCACCAGTGACAGTCTTTTTGTCGCGTTCAAGCAACATTTTCGACATGCAGAATCGACGTCTCTAAATTTTAATTAATACGGCACCCAATTTCTAACCTTTTGGATGAATCTCAACGTCTGGAAATGGTTGCTTGATCAACTCCCAAAGCTTTTGAAAGTTCTTTTTGCGTTTGGCATGCATCTTCATCGAGCAATGCCTCCAATTCATCATCTTCAAACAGTTTTGGCTGTCCGGGTTGTTCTTCGTCTTCTAAGTCGAATTTGCCACTTTTAAACCGTGCAAACCACTTCTGGTACGTTCGTTCAGCTGAAGCATGGTCACCATAAACTTCTACTAAAATATGATGACTTTCGGTAGCACTTTTCTACATGTTACAGTAATCAAGAAGAACTCCCCGCAAAAACTCTAAATACTCTTCAACCAAATGACATATACTAAAAAATACCCGCAATCATAGTAGCTTCCAAATGAATATAGTCAAGGATGAACACGACGCGAAGTAATACTAGTAACGCCCACGCCTAGAAAACCCAATATATATATATATATATATATATTAATACATTATCTCCCCCTACCCCTTGTTTTAAATACTTTATTTGATCACTGTTTTAGCAGCGCTTAGATACCTACTCGATTTCTTCAACCGTATCTGTAGATTGCGTGCTATGAGATACTTAGATACAAAAAATGATTGATAATGTGTTTGGTGACAAAAATATTTTTTGCGTCGAATGAAAAAGTCAATTGAAATGTTTTATAACTTGAAAAGCAGTTATCACCATAAATAGTCAGTGTTAGCTATTATAGCATACGGAAGATAAGTCTGCTCCGGGCATCATTGGAAGGCAAAAAATAGAAATGTATAAATTTCTAAAATACAATTAATTTTCTAAATTTTTTCTCAACACACGTACACTATTTCTTGTATGTTCTATTTATGTATCTTTTATACATTTTATACACAATTCTCTAGAAAAAAAAACAAATTTAAAACATTGCAACAAATAATTTTGCACACTTCAACTTCTTATTAACTCAATCACTACTTGTTACTGCACAAAGGAAGCCACTCAAAAGTTGCACTTTCATCCGAAACCAATCTCAACTACCAAACCAGACAAGCTGCTACTTGCCAATTTTTTTCTTACTAATTTTCGTAATACAGATCCTTATTTCACTTTATTTTATTTGAATTGTATAGAAAAAAAATCTTTTTAGTTAATTTTCTGTTGGCACTTCTGTTGCAATGTGCTTCTATTCAGTTCAGCACAGATCTTTGCTTGCGCTGCGGACTATTAAGGCAACATTCTATATAAACTGAAAGTCCCTCCTCGACTGACTTTTTCCTTTTGCAGTGAAAGAGCAACAGGTTGTTTTGCTAACAAACAGCCAGCTACTCCCATTCATGTCCGTCTGTCTGTCTGTCTATTTGCTTGAGTGTTGGCCTTTTTTGAATGTGCGCTCGGTGTGCTCATAAAACGTTTTTCTTTTATGACGTAGTCGTCGTTAGTATCCTTATTGTACATTATAGCTCTATATTCTACGCTACTAGTAGTGTGAAGCTTGCGTCGTCGACGTCGTCGTCATCAGCATTGCCTTGCTGCTATCCTGTCCCGTTCTGTACTACTACTGTTTGGCGTGCGCCCCAAGTTGCTCTTTAGTTAAATATTTTTTTTTTTTTTCAATGTAGCAGCTTTACAATGATATGCCTCTGCTATATATTTATTTTATCCTCATTTTTTGTCGCTTCTTTTGCCATTTGATTAAGTGCGCAAGGATTAAGCAGACCGTCCTGTGCTGTCCTGTGCTGTGCTGTTTATGTTGTTAATCGTTAAACAAAAGAAAAAGAAAAATGAAATGTTGCATTGGGAATATCTCATTACTTTATTGGGCTAAAGGGAGTATTAAGAAAGCGAGTACTGAGAAATGTATTGCAGTGCAGACATAATAGCTTAAATACTCTTCACACTTGCCCTTTGCTGGGCAATGCTGGAATTTAGTATTGCACGATAATCAGTTGAAACGATAAAAATTTACAATTAATGCTTAAGACTTAACTTTTATTAATGAAATATAATGCAAAACCTGTTGGAATTATCTTTAGTATATAGTGCGCTAATTTAGAAAATATTTATTATTTTTATAAAACGTTTTATTTTTAATTTTAAATACTTCCATTTTAATAATTTGCATTGAAAATGCTTTTTTGTATGCGAGCAGTATCTTTAAGTGGCCACATAGCGGCAAATTTAAACTTTTATGTTTTTATCTACGGCTGTAATCTGTTAAATGTTCAAATGGCAGCCAATATATTTTTAAAAAAATTAATTTAAATAAAAAAGTTTACATACTACATTCAATCGAAGGATCACTATTTGAACCATAGATTCATAAAAGGTTTTTTTTCATATCTTAAGCTACATGATATGATTCAGCTTTGTGGAACCCTCTATACATAATCTCTTATCCTACAAACGTTTATCATTTATATGTGTTGGGTAAGTTTGAGAGTTTAGACGACCCTTGAGTTGGGTCTCCCCATAAATTGAGGCTGCATGATTTCTTCACGATTGAAAAAATCGCACTGCAGATGTCAATGTTTCGACTTTCAGATCGCATACTTATTGTGTGAGCAATTTTCACAGAACAAATCCTGATATCCATTTGATTTAAACTTTTTCGTGAAGGTATGGGAATGTTTGCCCTTCGTTGGAATTTTTAGTATTCAAGATTTTTTCACAATTCCAATTAAATATATTGTAAAAAATTTACAATCCCTTTTCGCTTTCATTTACTTTACTTTGTACTGGTATTGGGCCACACATGTTACATAGGTTGGACCAACTTGTTTGAAATACTCAGCAGCCAAGATTCAAGAAAATGTTTTTTAAATTAGAAAAAATTTAAAGTCGGTAAAAAAATCTTATACTTCTAAAAAACTTGCGAGTGTCTAAGGTCGATAAAACCCATTTCATCAAAATATGCAGACGAAGTCCAAGCGGAACCAGAGAAACTTAAAGAGAATTTAGTCGATAGATTCAAAATTCATTTCGTAACTGTTGAAAATGTTTACTTTTCACGGACTAAAACTCATTGCAACAATGAGAAAAATAAAAGAAGTATTCCATCCAAGTAAAAAAAAAAGATTCCACCGCGACACTGGTATCATTTGTGACTCACAGAAACAGATCAGCATGCTGTGGGCAGCGACACCAAAGACATTGTCTCTGCATTTACATCAAGCGATTACTTTCCGGCGAAGATAGCATTCAATTCTCCAATTTGAATAAATCTCCAACAGTGGCGTATCGATTGCTGGTAGAAGACTGCTTGTGAGCCTACCATAAGAGAGAAAAGTTGTCGTGAGTGGTTTCGAATGTTTACGAACAATGAATTTTACAAAGAACTTAGCGAAGTTCTAGGAGTGACTCAATAAGCAAGTTATTGCTGACTAATGGAACGCATATGTACTACTTCTCTGGCATAAAAGAATATTAAATCTGCACCTTACAGTCGCTGAAGTTGAAAATTGTATTCAATATAATAAACCAGAACAAAGGAAAACAGAAAACAGAAAAAATGGAATGGAAGTCGTGTTTCGTTGGTTTTCAAAATGTACGAAGACATTATTGGCGCTGTCTACCGAGCGGATTTGATGATATTGCTTCGAAAACTCAAGAAAAATTCAGGGATGACAAAATTATTCTCCCAATTTTGAAATTTTATTCAACGTTTCTTAATCACCAGATCAAATGGTTGCTTCTGATGTCCGCTTGTTTCGATCGATGCTACATTGCTTGTCTGAGCAGCACTTCACGTGACATAAAGATACAAAAATTAAAGTTGCCAGAAAGATGGCAAATAGTATTGGCACTTAAAAGCAGACCATGGATTATCGGGTATTAAAATACGCATTTTGAAAAGTGGCAACATTTTGCTGTGGGTTTTTCATCAATGCATAGAGTACATCTAAAGCTGTCTGGTAATAAAACATGTTCTTCGATTTTCCTATTTTCCTATATTTGGAACAAATTTTCCTCAGCATTTCTTGACAAAGTTAAAGCCTAGGTTTAAGCCTACGAAACTGAAAGAAAAGCATCATGAATTATGCTGTTATATTTTTCTATATGTTTCTATAATCTTTCTTCTATATCTCTCCCATTCATTTTTACCATATATCCAATATACACAATCCCACAAGTTTTTTTTAGGATATTTCAATATACAGACCATAAAGTTTTGGTCTGATGTTTTATGGTATATATAGCTACTACAAATATCAGGTTTAAGATTTCTAACATAAACCGTAACCTTTAGATTTTTAAGACAACAAAAAAAAAAAAATTTCTATTTACTATACTCAGTTCTAGCAAAGTTCTAAGCCGATTAATGAGCTCAGAGTAAACGAAATTGATTTAATTTAAATTTTAATCACTTCATAGTCCAAGAAATGCAAAATAAATAAATACAAAAAAAAAACGCTTTTATTAACAAATAATAAACCTGTCAACATTTTAACACTTGCCGCCTGCACAAAAAACCACGTTTCATACTAAACAAGCCAACCCGCACCACAAAGCAAAGCAAAGCAAGTGAAAACCATGGCCCCACACAATAACATTCAAGTTAAACTCAAACCTAAAAGACAGAGTTACTTCCAAGTCCCCCTTCCCCGCAGACAAAAAAATTGAAGTTGGCTAAAACTCAAAGTGCAGTCAGCTTGAAATGCTTGAAATCTGCGCAGCCGAAATAAATAGAAATAAATAAAAAAAAAAGAAATAAACTCACAGACACGCCGAATCGCAAAGCAGCGAAAAATGTGTAAAGGACCAAGACGCAGGGCGAAAGTGTGCGAAAAATCTGACCCCAAAATACCGTAAAAACACTTTACGGCATTTCTCAACGCCTGGTAAACGAACGTAGTAGCGTAAAATCAACCCTAAAAGAAACATGTAACACACACATAGCCAGCTGGCTACGTAACGACGTTGAAGGCTACGCTGTAAGGACAAGTTACGGCTGAGTTTAGTGAACTGAGCTTTGCCCTCTGGCAGTTGGCTGTTTCTTTGCCAACAGTGAAAAATCTTTAAAAACATTTAACGGATTTTAAACACCAAACATACAGTAGGAGTACTACTGTGGCTAAAACATTTTCATTTAACAAGTATTATCCTTTTTATATTTTGGTGTGCTATCTGTGGGTGGTGTTGACATTAAAATAATAATTTTAATTGCTTCAAATAACAATCTCTTGGCATTTTTTTGTATGTTCTACAGCGACCCAAGGTTTACATGTGTCCTTTTTAGTACTCAACTTTTGCTGCATATCCTTTTCAAACACATGACGCACACACACACACACACACACACATACTGTGGGTAATTAACATTTTTCTTTACCGTACTCTTACTACTTGGGATGCCAATTGGCATTACGCCGACGTCGGGTTAAGCAGCTTGTTTTATATGCCGCTAAAACCAAAGTCAATCTGGGATAAAAAGGACTTGATGCTGAAAAAAAGGATATGCGCACATTATATTAACTCGTGTTTTTTTGTTTTTTTTTTTTTCTTTCTGCGGTTTTTGCATTTGGTTTAACTTGGCTGGTTATGGTTTTTTTTTTATCGCACAGACTTCTTTCTGGCAGCTCATTTTGTATCCTTTGCTTGGCTTTTTTTTATTTGCAAGTTTTCCTTATTAGAGTAATTTGTTGCATGGGTTTGGCTGGTTGTTGTAGCTGTTGGCTTTCAACACCTTCAGTGTTGTTTGTTCGCGTAAATTAAGTGCTTTTGGCTTTCTTCGCTTAACACATCATTTGCATGTAAATCTTTTCTGTCGTTTTTTTTTTTCTATGGTTTGTATAATTTTTCAATTGGTGTGCAACAGAGTTGTACGAATAGTATGTTCTTGTGGTTGTATGATGTATGTTTGAGGCGAAGATGGTTGGTTGCTGGTAGTCTGAATTGGTGATACTTTTTAAGTAGTTCCAGAGTTCAACATTGAAACAAGTTATTTGAAGAATGAATAAGTGGAACTAAAAATGAAAATTTGAGAGCTCTATCTCTTATAGTCTCGATATAGATTTCGATTTTCTTACAGAGGCTTTAAAGGTTTATAAGGCTTCTTTACTTGCGTAGAGGCAACAAGGCGCTTTCTATTTGAGTATTATTTGCTATAAGTAAAGTGTATGCAAGTAGTCACATATGTCTCCCCACCTCTCAGCAATGCATTAAATCAGACAAATGCATTAAACGTAAACAAGAAATAAAATTAAAAATATAAGTAAACAAATTTTTTTATGACAAACGGATGACGGACGCATAAAAATGCATAAAATGCGCCAAAATAAAATACAAAACGAAAAATCTTATTAAAAATTGCGCCAGCGGCAAATGGGAGACGTTTGAGCTGGCAGATTGGGCTACTGCAAAAGTGGTAAGTGGTAACAGTGTAGGAGAGGAGGCGCATGAGTAGCTGCTTATAGTCGCCAATTGCAACTGAAAATGTCCAAAGCAGTGGCAACTACTTGTGGCAGTTAAACAGTTGATGCAGCGTCGGCGGCAGCTGGCGTCATGTTGTCACTTAAAAGCAGCAAACTGAGAATGAAAAAAAATATCTACTTAAGACAAACATAAAAAAAATTCGAAGTTTATGCGTAATTATGTCGCTGACTTTCAGCTGATATGCAGCTGCGACCACACGCCTACAAAACTCAACGCCGCCGCCGCCGCTCTGAAGTGGCCTAATAAAATTGCTGCTGGCTGGTGGCGCGTTGCATTCACTTCATTTCGTTTGCAATTGCCAATTGAAGTCTTTTTCATGCATTTTGGTCGTTTTTTGTAATTAAACATAATTAAAGTTGGTAATTATGCCCATAAATGCGCTCGAGCGCGTTAAAACCGTACAAGATCGTCGTTTATTTTGTTTTCTACACTCAAGACTGTCCCGAGTTTCTTTGATCTTTAATGTTTTTGCTATAATTTGCGCGTTCTTTTCTTTCGTTGTGCAAAATATTTAAGTTTGGAGTTTCCTTGATTCTTTTTCTATTTGTATGGTGGCATTTTTTTTTTTTATTACCTGTTAAAGTGTGAGAGTGTAGCTATGCGGTGCTGCTATATATCTATACAAGGTGCGTTCCAAAGTAATTGCAATTTGTAATGGCGCCAACAAAATTTGACATAGTATATGCCAACCAAAAGTACTATGACATTTGAAACACAAAAGACGTATTGATTGCTTTTGAATTTTCAGAATGTTTGGTTTTAGATCGTCTCCGGCTTTTCACTCGTCACTATGATGATCAAGATCTGTGGTGATCGAGGTTTTCGGTCCAGACTAACAGTTTTTAATCGTCCCAATCATTCATGCACTCTGACGCAGTATAAACAACCAACACCACAAACTTGGCTCATCAATGTAAACCTTTAAGTAAAAGTCTTAGCAAGAGCTGAGTCCGTATAGACTTATCCATCATTCCGTCTGTTTTACTTAACAATGAGTACTTGGAGAGTTCAAGGTATTATTTTAGACAGAGCAACAAAACATATTGCCAGATGCAATCTGACGTCTCCATCGTAAAGTCTGACATTTTTTAGGCCTAAATTACTGTGAACACTTTGATGTACGAGCGCAATTTTGTTTCTTTACCGGCACCTGAAAAAATCATCTAGCTTCATCGATGATTTATTACGATTTTCGACGTGGATAATCAAGACAAGAGTGCACCAATCAACTTAAATCAACTCTTGGTAAAGAAATTCCATCCTTGGCCACTGTAAAAAACTAATACAACGAATTCAATCATGGCCGCAGTTCGCTCACCGACGAATTTCGTAAAGGTCGTCCAAAATCGGACGTTGTGCCACATCACCTCAATGTGTGAACTGATAAAGCAGGATCGTCATGTGAGATACCTTGAGATTGAGGCATCCATGGGCATTAGTATGACTAGCATACATACAATATGACATGAACATTTGGTCGTCAGAAAGGTTTGTTCACGTTGGATACCGCATAATTTGACAATCGTTCAAAAGAAGACACGTGTCGTTTGGTGCAAGCAAATGCTGAAGAAATTTATGCGAGGTGCATCAAAATCTGTCTACTCAATCGTGACAGGTGACGAAACGTGGATATATGCGTATAAGCCCGAAATAAAACAGCAGTCGACCGTCTGAGTCTTTCAAGACGAGCAAAATTCAACAAAAGGTACTCACGCAGTATTACGACCGATCCGCTTGTGGAAAGAAGGACGTTCAATTCTGAATGGTATACAACCATCTACAACCTGAAGTGTTCTATGAACCGAGGAAAATCAATCGACGAAGACGAATTATACTTCATCAAGATAATGCGAGCTCTCACACTTCGGCCGTAACAAATAAGTTTTTCGACGCTCAAAACATCGAATTGATCGACTTGGCACCAAATGACTTCTTTCTGTTCCCCCACATCAAAAATAAACTACGCGGACAGCGGTTGTCAACTGCCGAAGAAACTGTTGATGCCTTCAAAACGCATATCTTGGAGGCATCTCTTTTGGAGTGTCAAAAATGCTTCACAAAATGGTTCGGGTGAATGCAATCGATTTTAATGGTGAAAATTTTGAAAAACAATAAATCGATTTTTTTTAAAAAGAATTGCTGTTTTTTCATGGTTAGGCTAGAAATATATGTAGCAGTCCTACTTTAGTAGGTAGAGCCTTCAAGTTTTGAAATCAGACGCTCCAATTTCTACTTCAGATTGTTCATGCTAATGTTCCCTTCTTAAAGAGGATAAGCGGATAGACACTTAGCATACATACAAGCCTACACTTTCTTCTGTGGTTTTATATATATAAACTAGTTGAGTCCTATCTATGTATATTCTCTATAGACAGCCAAAACATGCCCAATTTTTCAATGGATCTTACATCTACTCATCCCATGGATAAGTTGAATTTTGTTTTTATCTTATATGGTGGACGGCACAACGCTTCCACCAATTTTGAATAATAATGAAGCCTAAGTTCTTATAATATCAGCTACCAGGCAGTGAAAGTCCTGTCAAAATCGGTTCAGCCGTTTCGAAGATTGTGGTTCGTTTAGCTAAAAATATAAAATTTCGTCTATCTTACATTAATTCATATAAAATAATCCATATATTTGCAGTTCGGACCACAAGAAAAGGTAGCCGTTATATGAATCTGCGCAGAAAGAATTTTCTGGATTTTTGTATAAAAAAGATTTGGTTGTGGTTCATAAAATCTTGATTCGATAATCAACAGCGTTCTCTAAGGTTTTTTCTACCCTGTACTCATACTCATAGGGAAAAAGCGTATACGAGTGGCACTATTTATATTTCGGAAAAAGCAAATAATAAATTATTTTTATTATTTTTCGAAATAAATTTACGCACTTTTGCATTCGCTCAAACCAATTTTCGAAGCGCTTTTTTCCACTCCGATTGAGGCAACTCAAAAACATGGGTTGTGTACACTTCTTCGGGCGTAGAAAAACGTTCACCACGCAATTTATTTTTGATGTTTGAGAATAAAAAGATATCATTGCATGATAAATCAGTGCTGTACGGCGGTTGACCCATCCCTTCGATATTTTGAGTACTCACAAGCCCGCTTGTGTGAGAAGATATGTGAGAGCAATGCAATGGTTAAGGGTGATTCGACTTCGGCAAATGGTTTTGCGAATTTCTCCGAAGACTTCAGACCATTCATATTACCTATTCGGCCGAAGAAACAGGCGACCATTTCTTTCGCAGTGCTTCGTGCGCAAGTAAATTTTGTTGGATTTGCTTCGTCTTGGAACACCCACATGATCGATAGTTGTTTTGTTTATGGCTTGTATGCAAATATCCATGATTCCTTCACCTGTGACGATCTTATAAACTTCTTTTAAAGCACCGCGATCGTATTTTTTCAGCATTTCTTTGCACCATTTTTGACCCAATTGATTTTTTAAACTCACTGTAAACAACATAGATAGCTCTTCTACATATAAACGTTGTGAGTACGTTCATGCTAAAAAATGTCAAACTTTATTTTAGTATTGCCAGATTTTATCTATTGATATTAGTGTTGTCACTTCCTTTATAGCCTTCAAGTTCGCAAATATTTAGTTGCTCTTATTCATTCTTCAGATCACTTATATTCAATGAACACAATAAGTCACCCACCTTAAGGGGGGTTTGGCACTTACTATGCAAACCTACTCCTCATACTGAGTTTCTGATGAAAAAAATGTTCATCTAAGACTAACATTATTAAAATATTTTGCGATATATCACGATCTCACAGCGACATTCCACGCATATTTTTGTAGTGAGCGGCAATTATTCCATTGTACAACGATGCACAGCGTATTCAAATGTATTTGCCAACATGCAAAATACTTCGAAACAAAACACTTTTCACACTTATTTTTGTGTAATTAAAAATTAAGCATTTAATTCAAATTGCATGACGAGAAGAAACAAAAAAAAAAACTAAGAGAAAGATAGCATTTGTAGGTGGCTGTGATAATCACTTTCAGTAAATGAAAACGTTGATCATTTCGGATGAAGACAATACGTATTTTGATGGAAAAAATGCCAAACCCACACAAACTGAAATACATTCGCGCTCTCGCATGTTGCTCTGGCACGCTGCAAATTAAAGTGTCTTATAAGACACGCACATGAATTACCACTTTAGCGAGCAACAGATACACAAGCAGACAAACGCTCATTTAATAATGAACAATAATGTTCAGTAATAATAATAATAAAAATAAAAATAAAAAAAAAAATAATAATAATCTACAGCAACATACGAAAATTTTATCAACGAACGCGCATCATTTCAATTAAGAAAATGTCACAAGTGTCCACCAAATGGCTGCTGTCGTAGAATGTATCTGCAAGCGCAACTGTGAAGATGTATCTGTAGCTTGTATCTATAGACAAGCGATTCGAGCGTGTTGTAGAAATGAGATCGTGTTGAGATTGTGGAGGTGCGGGTGGGGGTATTACTGACAATTGTACTCGTGTCCAGTTCAGTTTGGACTCAATGAAATGAAATAAATGCAGCACACTTTCTCGCTTGCCAATAAGAAGAAGATACTATCTATAATACTATTCATATTGTTGTTGTTGTTGTTGTTGTTACTGTTGTACATTATTATTATGTGACACTCTGGCTACTGATAATGAACAATTTTCGTGTTCAAAATGTATTCGTTTAATTTTTAGAGCTAAAAGTTTTATTCGTAATTCGTGTAATTAATGCAAAATGTTTGAAGCGCAACACAAAAAAAAAAAGAAAAAAAAAGGGTGTTTGGTCGTTTAATAGCCATAGAACTTTATAGAACTATATTGATAAAAGTTCAAATAATTGTGTATATAAAAGTCCTAATTCTACTGACTGAAAAATATCATCGGAGAATAGAAAAATATCATCGCTTTATACTCATGTTTTAAACTCTACTAGCGGAACCGGCTTGCGCCTTTGCGTCCCACTCTTTTTAGGCCCTGTACCGAAGGTACAAGAGCCTATTGGTTTTGTGCAAATGTATGTAACAGGAAGAACTAATTGTCGGAGACCCCCCAAAGTTACCCCCATTATGGTCAGGAGTGATAGAGGAGTCGATATAACCATGTCCGTCTGTCCGTCCGTCCGTCTGTGTGAACGAAAGGATCTTGGAAAGGGTAATAGATAGAGACTTCGTGTTTTTTGCATTCGACTAGGACTGCTCCGGAATTTCACAAGTTTATTTTAAAATTTTGCCCCTTCCCCCCTTCCCCATAAAATCACCCCTTAGGGTAAAAATTTCTTCGGCACAAAAAAAATAGAGCACACCAGTATAGAGATATCGTCCTTCTTAACAAAAATCCGAAAAGTTAATCAAAATCGGATAATAAATGACGATTTTATAAGCAATTAAATTTAAACGACCCCCCTTTTCTTTTTATTCATATTCGCGCAGTGAGAAGTGGTCATGTGTTTGGTCATAAGCTCGGGAAACATTTAATATGTTTGTTAGGCGACCTGAACTGGTACAGGGCCTCTTACAGTCGGTTACGCCCGACTATATTTCCTTACTTGTTTATCCTTATAACACATACCAAAACCTTAAGCATAAATCTTGTTCTGCAGACTTTTATGATACTCGTATGAAATTTGTTAAAACTATTTGAGAATTATATTTGGTATAAAAATTTAAAAAAAAAAAAAATAGAAAATGTAGAACATATCTTAGAACTTAGAATGTAGTACGCCAGAAAGCTGTAGTATAGATACTCAACCAAAAGTTCGCATGAAGGGTGTAGTAGTCCATAAATCTGTACCGAAAGTACAAGTATAATGGTCCGAGAGCCACAAAAGTACACCCAATATGGTCAGTAGTGAGAGAGTAGTCTATATAGCCATGTCCTTCTGTCCGTCCGTTTCAACCAAAGGATCTCGGAAACGGTAATAGATAGAGACTTCGTGCTTTTTGCATTCGACTAGAAGTTTGCCGGAATCTTACGAGTTTATTTTTAAATTTGGCACCTTCCCCCTTCCCCATAAAAACATCTCAAAGGCTAAAAATGTCTTTGCCACAATAGATTGATTTTATAAGCAATTGAATTTGAACGACCTATGCTGCTTCTGTTCTCCATGTTTCTTTTCATGCTGTAATAAGTGGGAGGAGCAAAATGCTTTTCATCAGTACCATTTTTGTTATTCATTGCCTTCCTTTTTGTTTTACACTGCTTGGTGCATAAGCTAGGAAAACACTTAAAGAATGTAGACCCTTAATAGGTTTGTACGCGAACAGAGCATCTCGCAGTCGGTTACGCTCGAATTGCTATTGAATTGCAAAGTTTGAAGTTTGAGTAGCACATTGTTTTAGGTTTTGTCATAGGTTTGAAAAGCGTTTGAACAGTTTGAATATCATTAGTCTTTAGTAATTTTTCAGTTTTAGAAATTTAATCTATTTTATTTTGCTTCTGCAGTTTGATTTCGATGATAAAATATTAAACCATTTAAACTAAGAGTCACGAAATCAAAGTATTACTAAAGAGCACTGCTCGTGTTCTCAACCAAACTCAACTTAAGCCATGTCTAGACTATATGCTATACAAGTGTAAGCCGAGATCTCTTTTGCAAAATCTTCTACGCAGTGTACAAATTGAAAAGTCTGGACAAAACCGATTAGTAAGCTGACTAGAATGAAGCAACAATACGCAATCGTTATGCTTGTCTAAGTTATTTCAAATATTTCTCAAATCAACCTTAAAAATAACAGACCCTTTTGTGATGAACTGTCGCTTCGATTCGTGTTCTAATAAGTGCCCTCGTAGATGTTGTACTTCATTTTGTTTTACTCTTAATTAGTAATTAAACAATTTATGCCTTGCGTTTTTTTTTTGTTCATTTTTTTGTTTTGTTTTTGACGAAATGCTGAGTTTAGATGAGCCAAAAGTTCCAAAACACGCGCTGCTACTCATTTTCTTTCATTTCATTGAAATAATTTACTCGCATTTTCTCAATTAGCAATTAAATATTTTTTCTTCTTCTATTTTTTAGTTTATGTTGGACTCTTCGTTTAATTTCGGTAATTAAATGCAATTAAAATATTTTATTACTATATCGAATGAGAGCTAGAGCGCAGGGAGCTCGGCTAGTGGCAAATACTTTCACTAATTGGCTTATAAAAAATTTCATTAATTGCACAATTTGCCACTTGCGAATTTTTTGCTTTTAAACTAGAATTCAATGCGCTAAGTAATAAGTGAAATTGTTAAATAATTCCACTCAATAATAAGTAGTAAACAAAAATTAAATAATTATCTCGTTCGCTTATTAAAAAAAAAAAAAAAACAACAACAACAACTAATTAAATGCAAATGCAAAATAAATCAGCAGCTAACTTAGAAGACGTCTGTCTATATAGATACACAGTAATTAGTTACTTCAACTTTTTGAACTTATAAAAAGAAAATTTAATTAGATATTAGATAACCAATTATATAGCCAATCAAATGCCTGAACACATACAAAGTAAGACAAAGTAGTTGCTAGTTAGCATATCTTATATAATGGAGCTTGAAAAGCGTAATTAAAAAGTATTTAAATCTACAACAAGTGTATGGAGAAATGTGAAATTAATTTATTTTAATTAATTAATTTATTAGTATATACTATAATAATTTCTGCAGTGTTGCAAACAAGTAGAGAAAGAGAGAGAGAGAGAGAGAGAATAGAGTGTAAAACAATAATAATAAACATTATAATAAGCTTGATATATCCAACAAAATTTACAAACTAGAAACCAGAAAAAACTTTTACTTCAATAAAACCGCAGCATTAATACCTAAAACATGAACTACAATGCAATACAGAACTTTTTTAAATTTTATAGCAATTATAATTCTCAAATAGTTTTAATACATTTCTTTTTTTTTTAATTTTAATAGCCATTATAATTCTCAAATAGTTCATTCATGGAATCGATTTTCGACTTCCTGCATACAAAAATTTTCTAACTCATCAAAAATTGGCGTTACTCGTACTAGGCGCATAATATAGCCTGTCAACACAAAAACACTAATTGGTTATTGTCCTCAGAAAGTCTTATCAGTTTTTTTAGTTTTCAAAAATGTCACCGAAACGAGCTATAATTGGAAGACATAAAGCAGCTCCGTTTGCAGTCAAATAGGTCAAGAGTAGGCGACAGTTCCCCCCAAATAACTTGAAGTCTGGAATAACTTCTGATCAGAGCTGCTTTCAACAGCTTGAAAAGCGTCTTAAATATAATCAATTACCAGCGGCTCCATCGAGATAAAGAATTGATTTTTATAAAAATTTCCAATAATCAAAATTTTCTTTTTTTCCAACATATAAACAAAATGTTTAATGTTTTGTTTAAAGTTTTGGAATTTTGGCATTTTTTTTTTAGCCAAAGAATTTGTTACCCCTGATGAGGATTTCATGGGGAAGGGGGGTGGGTCAAGTTTTTAAAATAAACTCGTAAAATTCCGGCAAAGTCCTAGTCGAATGCAAAAAGAACAAAGTCTCTATCTATTACCAAGATCCTTTCGTTCATACGGGCGGACAGACGGTAAATGAATCCTATCAAGTTTAAAAGAAAGTCTGATAACAGATGCACAGAAATCACTAGGCACTAATCTAACCTACTTGGAGGAGATGAAAAATAAAATTTTCGCACCAGTTTTTGATGCTTTTATTATATATAGCTACCGGACTATAACTAGGTTGACTTATTTAGTTAATAGTTCCTATGAGCTGTCAAGGCAAATGTTCCAAACAAACGGCGAACAGTTGGTATGGAATATACACCAACTTTTATGAAAGAACTGTATGCCCAACGATTGAAATCTACTATCTTTAATAAAAGAGACAAATTGATATAAACGAACGAAGTTTTTTGAAGGCTTGTCTGCACTAAATATTCCAGCAAAGATTATTCGCCTTTGTATGGTGACAGTGCTATGACAGAAAAGAACCTCTCCATAGACCCTAATTGAATCGGATGAAACGGCTTTAAAATTATTTAAGAGAAAATAAAATTACATAAAATTTCATAAGCTGATCATCTTATTCGGATGGACAACAAAACTCCAGAATACATGGTGAAAGCAAACTTAATTGGTGGATGACTTAGTAGACGATGCCGAGAACGCGTCAAACAGATATTTGCATATAGCGTCTGGTGTGCCTTCCTAAAATGGGCCTAATGTCATCTAAGAAGTAAGAGAACTCATTCAATATTAATGAAGGTCATAGTAAAAGGCTGAAATAAATATCAAATCTATATCAGTGACCTTTTTTGAAGTCTTTATTTTCCCAAAAAGAGTTAAACTTTCTCTTCATTAAAACTGAAAGTTTAGACAGGCTCAAAATTTGAAGTTTTGTGAGTTTGACGTTCAAACTGATCGAAATCCAACAATTCGACAAGTCTTTCTAATTTTGACAGCTACCAGCATAGTCTATATCATGGTACAATAATACAAGATAGCGCAATACAGCCTATCTATAAGGAACGAGTCAAATTTCACCATACTTAAATCGCACATACTGAGTGCAACTACTCGTTTCTAATACAGAACAAAGTGCAACTATTTTGAGAGCGCATGCATAAAGTGGCGTCACTATATATTATTACTCAATGGTCTATATGGCTTATTGGGAGAGCAGAGAACGCTGATTTTGACTAACTAAGACCTAACATTTTAGAAAAAAGTTAGCATTGTGCAATGATCCGCTTGAGAAACATTAAAAAAAATAATTTCGATGGAATATGTTGTGTTCAAGGGTTTAAAAAGGATTAAAGGTTAAAAGTTTATAATAAAAAATTGTATGTATTCCATTTTGTTTTTTTTTTTTTGTTTTTTGGTTGCTAAGAACTAAATAAAATGTATCTAGATAGAAGAATTTTGGATAGGTTGTGTCTGGTTTTGTTTTTAACTTTCTGTTTCTTGTTCATAAAAACTTTATATAAAAAAATTCCTTTAAAGGAAGGCTTTAGGCAGTGATTGCAAGATCTAAGCTTCTATAAAACAAAATTGCCGACGGTATTATATTTAAAAAAATAAAGATACATTATATGAATGACTTGAGACAGCTCTTAAAAAGCTTTAAGTTAAATTTAAAATAAAATTTATATTATTTGAAACTATTAATTTATTAATTTTAGATGGAACATAGAAGTCAGAATCTGCTTCAAAGCGCTGATGTATGAAGTAGCTACGGTGCACACTAAAAGATGCTAAAGTCTTCATTCTCTTCTGTTGTAGTTGTTGCGTTTCTTTCTGTGCTTATGAAGCCGAATTTGTTGGTGATTTTTATACATTCTTAGATAAAGATGTTGCTTTTGTCACTGCTTGTTGCTGATTTGAATGATGTAGATCATTTTGCTCCATTAATTCCATTGCCGCGCTACTTTTCTATCTCTTTCCCGTAACATTTGAATTATTCTAGATTATTTGGAACCATTCCGCGTGGCTCTAAGCTATTTTATGTAACTCGTTCTTATGCAACCTGGCCCTGAACTGGTAAAATAATGCGAATACATATTTCAAAATCGTTTAAATTTTGAAGTCTTTACATAAACACACTTAGACAATTATTACAGATTAATTTGTCGGTATTTTAGCCAGCTGTGATATCCGTTGGAATTATTAAATCTATTGTCAAACAACTTTTTATTGTTGTTGTTTATTTATTTTGTGCAACTAAATATACAATACGTAATTATATTTCTTTCTTCGTTGTAGCAAACATCGAAATTAATTTCTGCATTAATTTACAATTAATAAAGTAGCTAATTATATTTAATTACAATAACATCGACGGACATTAGATGTGGCTGCGCCGGCTCAGCTCAGCTCAGCTCCGCTCGGTTCGGTTCAGCTCGGCCGGTTGAACATTGACAGCAACAGCGCTAAAAAGCTTTACTGCTATAGTAGCCAACTGCCGCTTGGCGATTGTATCTAGAACGCGTTCTGGGAACTAAAAATGTAACGCAACGCAAGCGGACGAACCCCTCATAACAACAACAGCAACAACAGCAACAACAGCAACAGCAGCGAAGTGTATAATAAGCGGGGGCGTTAAGGGGAGCACTACTGGGTGCTCATTTGGCAGCTCATTGTTGCTGTTGCACTCACAGCTATTTAAGCTGAGTTATAGATACTAATGTGATACTCATAGATACTTAGATAAGCGCGCTCGCGCCATACAAAGCTATTCATAAGGCAATTGTTATTATTTTGTTGTTGTGCAGCGTGTGAGGAAAGAGCAGCGACATGAAAAAAAGTTAGGCCTGCAATTTTAGTTTCATTGTTGCAAAATACAAATAAAAATAAAAAAAAAGAGTATATAAATATAATGTTTTTTTATTGTTGTTGCTAGCTTATTACTAGTATTATTTATTATTGCATTTAAATTCTTTTTTTTTTTTTTTCTCTTCAGCTATTCTCTGTCAGCTATTTTATTCTATTTATTTGTGCCTATTTTTAAATTCACACAGCAGCCAGATTCAAGGGGCTATTAGCTAGTTAGCTGGCTGGCTGTATGACATCAAACAAATCAAAAATAAACAACAACAAAAAATAATAATAAATGCTGATTTGCTATTTTATAATAAATATATATGCCAAGGGGTTAAGTATAACTGATGCAAGCAGTTACATAGAAAGAGATACATTTGTTCATTAAATCATCAAACATAATGCAAATAGTTATAGAAATCATTTATTTTTTTTTTGTCCATTTTTTTCAAATGCACTTTTCTATGCCAAAATGATGTAATCTTTTAATAATATTAGCTGCTTTAAGTTGTTATTCGCATTGACTCCGTTTGCGTTTGATGCACTGAAATCGTTTGTTAATAAAAAGCTTTTATTTTTTTTTTTTTTGTTTTTTTTTTTTCAATTAATTCAGTGCGCCCCTGTATATTAAATGATTATGTTTAATTAAAATAATTATTGCCGTTTTAGTAAGACTAACTAATATAAATGCATTGAAATACGTTTAAACTAAAATACAAAATGATTTTTGTGCAATTATTGTTCTGTGATTCAAGTCAAGGCTTAAATTAGCATAAAAGTGTCGTTGACAGCGTTGTTTGTACGCTTAGTTTAAGCAGAAATCTATCTTGTATCTATTTAATTAGTTAATTAATTTATTTAAAGTTATTTAGCATGTTCTTAAATTATTACTCGAATATTTTATTGTTTAAGGTCGGCAAATAATTTATATTTAAATATTTAACATTCGAACTCGATACACATATAATTAATTTATTTTATTTATTATAACATAATGTGATATATTATTATCAGTCCGACAGATGCTTAGTAATGAATTAAAGAAGGCATCATATATACATATATATTACGAGTCAAGATGAATCTATCTAGACATGTCATACTGTCCGTCTGTCTTTCTATCTGTTTGCAAGTTACTGAGCAACTATTTTTGATCCAACTCTTCCCAATTTGCTTTTAATTAAAAATATTAAAATGAATTGGATCCCTACTGCCAAAAAAAAAAAAAAAATCCCACCAAATGTTTCGTTTCTACAATTATTATCTAGATTATGTTTTCAGTTCTTTCCGGGAAACTTTCTCCAAGTACACAGCGATTCCATTAACGTTTTTGCAAAAATTCGTAATAAAATGTTCGGATCGGATCACACATACAAATTTCATATCCTTTAAACGCCTTTTGAGCAGTATTAACCAAAATAAACACATGTTGAATTATTAGTAAAGAGTTCGGATGAAAAAAAGTACATATAACATTATTGAACAACCCTATTTCATCATTAAACAATTGAATTTCCCAAAATCGTAAATACAAGGCCACCTGCTGCTACCAATTATGAATTAAAAACCTCCACATACAAACGTAGAAAAGAATTTTATGTTTGAAGATTTTGGTATCCTTTGTATGATAAAATTAAGAGAAAAAAAAAATATCAAACAAATTTAAACAACCCATACACAGACAACAAATCAAATTAATCGATTGAAATTCCTATGAATATTCGAGTGTGGCAAGGTTTTGTAAACAGATTGAATATTTTTAAAAAATGTTGGCTTTCATACAATCGGTTGCGTGTGTGTGGCGAAGTTGTCGTATTTCTCTTCGCATATTGCAATTAGTTGTGTGTGTATGGTAAAGTCAATTGATTTTTGTCATTTCTTTTGAGATTTTGTCAACGAAAAAATAAAAAATAAAAACGTACTAAAAACTATAGGATTTGTGGGATTATCTATCTTCATGGTATTTTGCGCGATCAAGAGCAGCCAGCTCAAGAAGATCTATTGAAACTCGTCAACAGATCCATGTGTGTGTGTGTCAAAACGAATTTCAACCGATTGCTGCGATTTGTTGTCTGTGTATGGGGGGCTGTATATAAGAAAAGATAAACTTTATTTTGCATCAAGACGGTCTATATTTAAATTAATTTCAACAGCTGGGGATTTTGTTTTTGTTTGCATATTAAAAAAAATCTTGCTGGGGAGAGTTACAAATTATTTGAACGATTTCTGTTTAAACGGCTTCATATTTCTTGAAAATGTCTTCAAAAGTGTAGACCTATGAAAAAATATTTTGAAATAACTTTTATTAAATAGAAATAAACCAAATATGTATACTCAATTGCCCCCAAATATACTTTATAAGCTCCACGGAACTAAACATTCTATTCATGTACTTCTGTCTGTAACTTCGCCAAATAATGATTTCAATTATAAGCAATCACTTGTCATAAAGATATTTCGCAATTTAGCAACCTCTACAAAATTTTATTATTATTAGTTCCATTAATTTCAATAAGTCACATACATTTTTTAGGGGCTATAGTCCGATTTGGATTGATATAAAGAAGTCCAAAATTTTCGTTAATAGATAAATTAAAAACCAAAACGCATAAAGAAGTTTGCAAGTTTGGACAACTTCTTTTATTGGTCTGATTTAGTAGATTCGCGTTTCTCATTTTTCCATAAAAAAAAACTGTGAAAAAAGAGTGTTGGCTTGTTTGGGTGCTAACTCTTATAAAGCTTGCTGACAAATTTATTAACAACCAGACACATATACAGACAGACAAACTTATCTATACCGACGCTATTTATCCTTTTACTCTAAGGCTAGAGGGTAAACACATTTGTTTTAGCAGGATTTTAACCTATTACACAATTTTTGGTAGTTCATCGCACTACCAAGAAATCTATCACAGCGAAAAATCACTTACAAAAGAACAGCAGCTCAAGCAAAGAAACTTAAACAATATTCTTCAACTTTGCTCACTTAACTGTAGGTGTGTGCACATCTAAATCGAGCTGATCAGGAATATATATATATATTTTATAGTAACCCGATGCTTCGTTGACTAAATTGTGACTTTTAAAGCCGGAGATTCAAATCACTAACATGACGAATCGGTTTTATTTCATATAATATAACGTGGCACATCTTTTATTTTCAGAAAAACGCTGTTATCTCCACTTATACGCATACATCACAGAATTGTACGAGTAAACGCCATGTTTCATAAATGGATTGAATATATAAAGTTTGTGGAATTAATACACATTAAAAAGTTTTCACGAAAGTCCCATCAAAATCGGTTCAGCCGTTTTGGAGTTTAAGCCAAATAAACAAGCAATTACACACCAAACTCGTTTTAGGGTTTTCGCTTAATGCGAATAATCATAGTTCTTAAAAAAATCATTTATTTAGAAGTCACAGACACACACTTAATTTTTTTTTTCTAGTAAATAAAAGACCATTTCACAAAGCTATTCTCAATTCAATCTGGACTTAAGGAACTCCAGCAAGTCGAAAATCGACAAATTGCATTGATTTAAATCGAAAATATTAAACAACCTAAGGAACGCACCATGGTTCGTATGGAATAAAAACCTTGACAGTAATTTACACATTCCATTGTTAGTGGAGGAATTAAAAAGGTCATCCAATATCTAACTTCAAACTATAATATAAATAGGTTTTTAAAAAAGATACCACTTGAACAGTTTATCCATATTTAAAAAAAAAATTCTTCTATCGGCAAAAGTTTAATAACTTCATCAATTTTTATACGAATTTAGTCAACTAAAGATCAGTTGATTGAGCTTTGAACAGTCTTTGCAAATTATAGGCCAAACCTGTTCAAATTTAGTGGTACACGACTACAAAATAAAAAATTTTGCTTATATAGACTTATATAATATATAAATTGAATTAAATAATATTTTAAAAATAAAGCTATTTAATAGCGCTATCTAGCTCCCAACTTTTTATTACAGTTTATACAATATCAGCTTTTTTTTGTTAAAATTTATAACTTATAATTTTTATTATAGAAACTTAATTATTTAAAAAAAAAAATAATTAATTTTTTTAATTGCTTTAATTAGCTTTGTATGAGAGCAGTACTTTCTAGTGGCCATAGGCAATCATTATAATTTTTATGTTGCTCCCGACTATCTACAAACTTTAAAGAAAAAATCTGTTCATGTCTATAATGATGTCAAGTTTTCGATATTTGTCAAAAATATGTTTACTTAACGGCTTCTTCCATTTATTATACTTAACTCGATCTCTCAACTACTCTAGATCTGATGTAAAGCTGCGAAGTCTCTGTAATTCCGTTAAACAAGTTTATAACTATTCTTCTTTCAACGGTAACCCAAGAAAAATGATTCAAATAAATTTTTTTTTTATAAAATTAATGGAACTGATCTTGAGAAAATGTATCATGTTTACTTCGAAAATTTCTTCAAAACTAAAAAAATTCCAAAAAATTACAAATCAAAATTTGAGCAGAATTTGTATAGTCTGAACAGCTCTTAAATATTTATTATATTACTAGATTAAACAAAATATGCGCTGTATACATCTATACACAACCTGTATACAACCTTATGGCATGTTCAGACTGTGACAGATATCTGGCAAAAAATATTTATTTATTTTTTTGGATCAGATTTTGAACCATGTCTTAAACTGAACCTTAAGTTAGGTTCATACACAGCCAGATAACTGGCAAAGATTATTAATTCTTTTCAGTTTGCTGTCACTTTTTTGTTGTAATTTAAACAAAACTTTTACTTACAAAAATTTTAGAGTTAAAAATAATTATGAAACTTGGAGGAAAAAAATATATTCTAAATTGTTTACTGTTTGTCATTGTTTTGGCAAGATCTTAAAGCAAGTATTGGATGGATATGCTTCATTGAAGTACTATAAATATGAATTCGGTTCCTAAGTTGCTGATAATGTGAGTCAGCAATCTCAGATATTTCTTGATGGGGAAAATTTTTTTTTTCTATGCGTCTATCAAGCACAAAATTGGACCAACTTTTACTACTAAAAATTTCAAAATATATATATGTAGCTGTAAGTTCTGAACGTATTCGAAATTTTTAACTACTTTAAATACATCATTTCTCTAAAGAAGTTAAAAATTTCGAATACGTTTTGAACTTACAGCAACATATATTTTTTTTAGAAATTTTTAGTAGTAAAAGTAATAAAAAAATTTTGGATAACAAAAACTTCAAATAAAAATTTTCAGGTTGAGAAATTTTTTTAGGAAACCTGTTCGGTGTTCGGTTTAGACCGCATAAAAGCAGTCCATAGCAAGCTTTATGTATGCCTAACTAATTTTTTTTGGCAACTGAATAGCAAGATTTTTTTTAAATTTTAGAAAACTACGACTCTAAATTGCTTATTAGTTACCAGAAATTATAAAAAAAAACATATACTTGTTCAGTAAAAGATATTTGTGCGCCTGCTGGATGTTAGACATTTTTTTGGAGACCTAATTTGTTTTTTTTTAGCCGGTAACGACTCAATTATTAGACGATACATAAAGCTCAAAATTTATATTACATCTAAGACAACTGATTTTAGGTAAAGCTCCTTGATGTATGCAATAAATATTTCCGTAGAAGCAATGTAAACTACAATCTAAAAAATATTACATTTATTTAGTAAATATTTAAATAATTTGTTTTTAATTACCGTTATTAGTTGAGTTGAACGTTAAGTTGTTTTAGTTTTTATTTGTATTTTTTTTTTTTAATTATATTTATTTAATAATTTTTAATTAGATGCTTAAAAATTATATGTCACTGTTTTATCTATTGAACTTGTTTTTAGCTGTTGTTACTTTTTATTTTAATTTATTTCCGGCATTTATTTAATTAATTTATTATTATGTATTTTTAATTTACAGTTATATGTCACTATTAAAATTTATGTGCAACACATTTAAATAATTTATTTAATTATATTTCTAAGTATTTATTGTAGCTTTACAACACTGTCAAAAATTGTTTGTTTACATAAAATTTTATTTCACTTTTCTTGCTACAAGTTTTTCAATGCAATTTATCAATTCCGACAAATGTTAAAAGTGTAATTAATCTTGGCAAATAAAGTAATCAAGTAATCATTCCAGCACATGGTATAAGCCACAAAACAACAACAAACAAAAACATAAAATCAAAACACAACGCAAAGAATTTATAGCTGTAAACTTATTTGATGTGAGATGAGATTAGTTTTTAAAGATAAATTAAAAGAGAATTCTTTATATTTTTTAGTTTAATTAGTTTTAAATTCTTCACTTTAAGCGGCTGTTATAAGAATGTTGTTGTTGTTTTTTGTTTTAAACTATTATTATTATTATTTTTAAATTTTTATTACTGTTGTTGTTTGTTAATGGCACACGCCGGTTTTTTTTTTCTATTTTTTTTTTTATTGGACACTGACAGAAGAATTCTCACTTAACGCGCGCACAAAATGTGACAGTTTGAAATATTTATTTGTTTGATCGTTCCAATTGGAATATTCTTAAAAATTTCTAATTCAAATTCGAATCAACGACGAAATTTTCAAATTGAACGCACTATAAAGACCCGCCGCCGGCTTTCAACAGACGAGAGAGAGCGAACATGTACGAACAGGCGCAACGTCGTCAACTGAATGAACGGCGCTCCTATTCAAAAGGCGCGCGCTGGACCCCCAACAAATACAACTAGCACGAATAATAAGCTGACAACAACAACAACAAGTGAACGAAGTGCAACACGAAGAACAAAGAAAAACGAAGCATAGAAAATATTGCATGCAAGCGTGAGTGAGAATGCATCAATTGAAAAGTGTACGTAAGTGTGAAAGAGCAAACGAATATCTGGCTGTTGGTGGTGGTCGACAACGACGAAGACAACGACAACGAACGACAACAACTGTTTTGTGTTGCTGCAGAGAGTGGAGTACATATTTGTTGCATGTGGGGAGCAGAGCACTACAGTACAGTAAGAGTTGGTTGATAAATTGCGAGAGAGCATAGCAATCAACATTATGATGCTTCTCGCTCACACGCACATTAGTAAAACAGAGCGCAGGAGTAAAATTATGAGTGTATAAAATAAAAATAATGACGTCATTAAGTCAGAGCAAAGCAAATTTAAACTTAACTGTATGTACGAAGCACGCAGGAGAAAACTTAACGAAGCTATGCCAACAAGCAAAAGCGAGAGAGCGCGATAAGTAGTCAAATGCTGTGTGCATGTGTGTATGTGTGTGTGTTTCTTTATGTTTAATGAGCGTATATGAATTATTGTTGTAGTTGCCTTCTTGCTTTACTTCCGTTTTGCAATGCACTTGCACCCGCGCTCGCTTTGATTTTCACTCATACAAACACACATACACACACATAAATTTGCTGCTGCAGGAGAAGTTGCCTTGCTTTTGATACTGCGCTGCCGTGCCGCCCTTGCTGTACAAATACAGTTATTGTTTTTGTTTTTTTTGTTGCTTTTATTGTAGTCGTCGTGTAGGCGTTTAGCGTTTTGTTGTTGCTTATTGTTGTAATTATTATTGCATTTGTTTTTATTATTGTTGTTTTATTTGATTTGTTGTAGTTGTTTGTGAAATGGTGGAAGGTGGGTTGGTGTAGGCTAAGTTGATATTTTGTTGTTGTTGGTAATTATTTAAATATATCGCATTTATTTGTTTGTAATTAATTAATAAATGTTTTAAGTTTTTTTTTTAATTAAAAAATATAAAAGTTATTTAATTACATTAATTACTTCTCAAATATTAAAATTCAGTGAACCATATTTTGTTATATTTTAATTTTTAACAGGCTGTCGGTCATTTTTATCAATGTAAGGACAGCATATAATTGCTACAACTTTGAATAACATTGAATTCGAAAAGCTCTGGAGACACATGTTTCGATTTCCGCTACTAAATCTCAACATTTCGCTTAGCTGTGTCTATGCAAATTTTTGCCTATATACATGTCATATATGAAAAGTGCACCATGAATCATATGATTTGCCGGTATTCATAGTTGTTTACATGCTTGCTCCAAAAAATTTGCGCAAGAACTAATTTGTTTACCGACTTCAATTGTGGAATCTATGGAATAGCATATCGAGATTATGGCAAATGGTGGAATGAATTATGAAACTCCCAAAAATTAATAATAATTATCTGATAGCAAGCTTGCTCTATACTATAAAGTCTTTAGCAATGTTGCTCCAAAGCGATGTTGTTCTTATTCATATTAATGGCTCTGTTATTCGCCAACTTTGACGTATTTAGGGTTCACAACACCCGCTTGTGATTGTCGAAAAACCAATATATCCACAACGTGTCACTTTTTGTTGCAAATTTTGGGCTGGAGACCTCATAGAACTATACTTTTTTTTGAAAATGAGAACGATCAAGCAGTAAGATTACTGGTGCAAGATATTGTGACATGATAAAACAGTTCTTTCTGCCGAAATTAGATTATATTGAAATAATTGAAATTTAAATGTATGTACGAACACGTATAACCGCATGCAATGTTACCCCCTTCTGTATTTCTTCTCGGTTTTATCAACTTTTCTCATACAAAATAAAGAAATACCATTCTGCATATTTTTGTTAATTTTTTTTCATTGTTTTGAGTGGTCTTGCTTTTGCTTCGTATGGTTTAAATGTATAAATGAGAGAGAGGGAGAGAGAGAGAGAGAGAGAGAAAGAGTAAAAGAGTGAGAAGAACCAAACGTACATCGGTGTTTGTAAATTTTTTTCATGAATAAGCTAAATGTGTGTGTGTTTTGCTTTATACAGTCCTTTCCCACAGTAATATATTATACCCAGTGGACCGAGGAATCCGAGTTTTTAAGTGATATCAAAAATTAAAATGCATTTTTGAAGAACATTTGTTTTTTAGGTTAAGTGGAAGTCAAAAAAAGGTGAGACAACTTACTTTGAAACAATTCGAACATGGAATTGAACACTGTTCGGTAATTTCATCCGCAACGGAGGCGTATAAAACTAGACAAAACATAAAGATCTCTTCATCTGATTTCATTCTGAAGACATTCGAAAGGTTTACAGATTTTCACTTTAGGTAATTCACCTTTATGAAGTGGTCATCAACGCATCACTTTCCAAATTCGAAAAAAAAAATACTCCAATCAAAGGAAATCGCTGAACGTTGAGGGTATTTTTGATAATACTGCTCATAGAGGGTTAGAAACATCAGTCGACATTGAATAACGTCCATCCTGGCCAATGTGTCTGTTAGCATAAAAATTATCAAGGGTGTCCGCGAGGGAGCGATTTTATCACATTTTTACTATCTTACCAAGCTTATAGAGCATTGATCATTGGATATGCAGATGAACTAGTAATCACTTATTCAGGGAAACTTCATTTCCGCCTCTGTTAAGATGAGTTGTGCTCAGTTATTCGAGTGGAGACCGAATGGTGTACCAATGAAGAGCGCAGTATAAATCTGCAGGCTGTACTAATGCCACTTTCCAAAAAATTTTAATCAGATTTTGGTCCAGTTTATATCAAAAATGCTTTTTTTTTAAATTCTTCGATGAAGCTGCACTGATTTATCTGAAACACTCAGCTACAATTATAACTAAATAAGTCTAATATAGATCTTTGTACTTGTAAAAGCCTTCTAACCGGACTTGATGGTCTACAAAGATAATTCTTTGGATCTATAGCGCAATGGCAAGACCGAATTTTATCTATGGCTTCTTTTTAAACCAAAATCATACAATGTCCTACAAACTACGCCATCATACGGTTTGCCTGTCTCAGTATGACATTAGTCTGGGCTCTGCATATTTTCAATGAAACCTCTAACTAATTCTGGTCTCATACTTTTGAATGTGGGTCATTGTCGTAGCATAAAATGTTTCATAATTCTTTGCCAAGTATTCCAAAAGCTAATAATAGGTTAACTGATGGTTCCCTTGTAGAAATGAGTAAAAGAGCTTTTCTCTTTGAATCGGAATGGCTACCTAATGCATGGGTTTCAAAATAAGATCCATGACATCCAGGTATGCGCCTGGAGGAACTTGTTTCACTATATTTTATGACAGTCTGACCAGTAGCAATGAAATGAATTAGTTACTGACAACTCTGCTTTGGTTAAGCAATGCTTTCTTGGCTTATCAGGTTTTAATATCTCCATGGTTTGACCAAACCTCCTCCACGGTCTTAGTTGGGTTACTGCCAAAATAATTATTTTTAGCTCTTTCATGAAGGCTGCCTTTCAATACTGAAAGACAAGAAACCTGTTCTAACTATGCAACCACAAATGGAATTATACATCTGCAGAGGGCACCTAAGGCTGCGTACTGGCTACCGACTGTGATATCATCTCAATAAAACGGAACTCTCTCCTGAAGAGACTCTCTGTCTTGAAGACGTTCTCAAATTTAGTAAGAAAGCAGAGAGATCATGTCATAATTAAACTAACCACAGCTGCCTTGGGCACATAAAAGCTATAATTCTATTGCAGTATCCCGCTACCAGCTTAAGAGTACCCTCTAAGTTTTCAGCCTCTGATCTCTAAATCTAAGGTGTAAAGTAATTGAGTTATGGAGCCGATAATTCGCTGGGGCCACTTTTTTGCCAAACAATCTAAGTCTAGAAACTATTCTACGCCTTGGTTATGACATGATATTATGTTGGAAATAGTATTGGTTGCAGTGCGGCACTTTTAAGACAAATTTTAAAGGCTATGTATTGACTGTACTTTTCCATTTAACAATTTTAAGTATTTTGCAAAAATCGGATGCATTCTTATAAACCTTAACAAAACCCAAATATAAACATACAAAATATTTTTATTGTAAACGAATTTGAGTGCATGCTAAAAATATATCTCAAAGATGAGTCTGCAAAGTTAGCTGAAACTCAATTATTACTGTGAAGCATGTAGTCTAAGGACAACACTTCCTAATAAATCTAATTTAAGATCAATAAACCAACATCAAACAACTTGGTATCAAAAATTTTAGTCATCTCACACCTTTTCTCAAAGATATTTCTGCACTAATTCACAATTGATGTTTGCAACGGCTTCCCCAACGATTCGATTTGGTCAATGAGGTTAAAGCTAAGCTGAGTTAAGTTGTGACAGTAGAAATAGAAGCATGCAGGAAAGGGAGAGAGACAGAAGAAGAGATAGGTATGCAACATTGTATCAATAAGGGCCACACGGTAACTCGGATGCCATTCAATGAGCGCCTGCCTGCCTGCCAACTGTCCTTTGTCTGTCTTTGTTTTGCTGTATGTACGAATATGTCCGTCTGTCTGTCTGTCTGTCTGTCTGTCTATCTTTCAGATAGTCAGTTACTCACAGACTGTCTGGTCGTTGCGACTCGGTGTTGTCTGCTGTGAACTTCATGTGTCGTCAGCAAAGTTCCTCTTGTTGTTGCTGTACAAACCTTGACCAAAGCCTCGTCTCGCCTCGATGATGTTGAAGCAGTCGACGACGAAGTCGACGACGTTGCACAGACTGCATTCAGTTTTTCAGAATGAATTCCTTTAGCTACTTTGCTTGCTGTTCTTTTTGTTGTAGTAGTTTGTTGTTGTTGTTCTTGTTGTTGTTGTTGTTGTTGTCTAGGTGTCGATGACGTTGGCATTGATGTCGGAGGAAAATCTTTTTTAGTGCTGCCTGCTCACACAATCAGCACACAGACAATCTCAACTTAGCTCAGGCTCTGTTATTTTTAGCCAATTTTGGTCAACATTTTAAGTGCTGCTGCCCACGCTGCTGCTACCAATAGATACTTTTGTATCTGCAGCTACTGCTCGACTGACTGGCTTCGCTTTGGTTCAACTAGCCTCATCAACTTAATTTCGTAAATTTGCCAGCTTTATTTTATTTTCTTCGTCACTCATTTAAAGCATTTTATGCCGTAGCCGGCAGCTATAAAAGCGTATTACCGTTAAATGTTTGACTTGCTGAGCTTCTAAAACTGCAACTTCCAAACCAACGCCTCAACGTTGCGTTCCCCCGCAAACGTACACAACAAAGTTTCCAAGTCTAATTTATGTGTTGCCTCTGCGCTACGAGTGCGCTCGTGTAGCTACCTACCTCTTGTGTGTCTCTGTGCTGCCCACTTCGCCTTTGACTTACTTGATTGTCATTTGCTTCAAGTGCAGCAGCAGCATAGATGCAGCAGCAACGGGAGTCGACGTCGGTTGCAGCCAACAAACTGATTAAATTCAGCACGCGCCCTCCGGGCTTCTTAGCAACTTCTTAACATGCATTTGCAACTCTGATCCTGCTGCTGCTGTTGCTGCTGCTGCTCCTCTTGCTGATCCTTTCCCTCGGCTGCTACACTGCCACTCAACTCAATATGCTTCGTTTGCTCCGGCTGTTTGTTGTTGATGTTGCATTTGCTGCATTTGCGCTCTACATAAATTCGAAATTAACGTTTTACTTTTTATTCTTCTATGGAATATTTGTTGGCTTTATTTTTATTTTGCAACAATTTGTTCTTGTTGCCTGCCTGCCTGCCTGCCTGCATGCCTTGCGCTCTGCACTATCTTCGCTTGTCTAAATTTTCCAGCTTTACACACGTTGAACTGCCTGCCTGCCTGCCTGCCGCACTGCTTTCCTACTTGTGCATGTAAGTAAGTAGATTCGAGTCGTTCTAATCATCATTTCGTTAGAACACACACGCAGTTCTTGCAGCGTTTGCATCTGAACTCGAGACTCAAAAGCACAGCAGCAACAGTTGCCATTCGGGTCTGTTTGTATGCATCTCCATTTGACACAAGTTGAGATAATCTTCAGTATGCATTATATCACTGCAAATGATACTGCGTAGCTATAAGTGCTATTATATTAAAGATAATTCAAGTTTTTAATGTTGTTGATATATACGGATCTGCAAAAAAAATGCTTAGCAACTAGAACTCGGTCTAGATAAGAGCAAATGTTGCTTAAGTACTCTACTTTCCGCTTCATTAAGCAGCTTTTTGTGCGCTCTACAGTAAGAGACCTAGCTAAACTATTCATGTGGGCTCTCAGCCTATTACTATATCTACTCGTATGACAATTTATTTGGAGCTCTACAGTCTCCAAATTTAGGTAGCAGTTGAGTGTCGACCCTCGAACTTACTAGCAATATTTAGAATTTAAAGTTCGACGCCGCAGCCAGTCCCCAGATCTAGATCCCATAGCTTCAGGAGGGTACACTTCTTTGTAGAACACCAGCTGCCATCGTATGACGGAGGCAGATTATACCTCTTACTTTTATCTAGAATTGGCGATCTCGCAGATACGATCTGAAGAGGAGTTATAAGGTGGATTGGTAAGATTTCTCCAAAGTTCCACGCGCCTGACAATAAGCCCCTCAAGCACCTTGGAGAGTGAAGGGATAAAATTGATTGGTCGGTATGACTCATGATCGTCCTCCAGCTTACCTGATTTATGGATCATCAGAACTCTTGCCAACCTTCAGCTGATTGGGTAGTATTGCATCCTAAGTCTTGCATTGATTAGAATAAAAATGATCACTTGTTTCGACAGAGACTTCAGAATGATGTGTGATACCTCTTCAGGCCTAGGGATTTCTTCCTAGACAGAACTTTGATAGCATCGACAATCTCTTCTACTCTTAAAGGTGTGTTAGGCAGGTCCATCTGTAAGTGTGTACCAAAAGCCTTTTTCGTTTCCATCAACTCTTCTGCGAATGCTGTGTTGAAAAGCAGAAACCGGTTATCCAGGTGTAGGACGAACGGCTGTCGCTCAAGTGACCTAATTGCATTCCACAGAAAGTATCCGGAGTCTTTGGTGTTATCCATTGCCTCGAGTTTTCTCTGAAAATACTCTACTCTCTGGATCTTAAGCGTCTTATTTAGTAGCCGAATACTGCGTTGCCACAAGGTTCAAGTAAATCTTCAACGCTGCTATCTTTTGAGCCGAATCAAGTCCCTCATCTCTCTATTAAGACAATAGAGAGTTGATTGACTTAAATCGCTGACAGCAGTATCCGACAGAGTATGTCTTCAGCTCAATACTCAAATAGATCAACACTTCAGAAGATGAGTGCCTACAGAGTAGACGGTATTGATGTATTATAGTTGTGGATTGAGTATGGGTGTTAATAATTAGAGAGAATGCCTTGATATAGAGTAAAGTCAAAGCTGGATGGATGAATGGACTTCCGGCTCATGGCTCATTGAATAACCAGTCGCCAATACTTTCGCTTTGTGAGCGGCTTCGCTAGAAAAGTGTCTCTAGCGTTGCTGTTGCAATCTCTCCACATCCACTGTCGAGCAAGTATTTATCTGCAAATTTTTGAAAACCTTAAAGTGTTGAACACGCTTGTGCTATGATGTACCGTCAGAGTAACTCAATTGTTTGATTCTTTGTCATGCAACAAACGGAGGCGTGCAATAAACAGCGAATGAGAACCAAAAAGAACACTTAATATGTAAATGTTTAGTAAAGTCCTGCTCTGTAGTACTTTCAAATGTCCAAGGCAACATAGATTCAAGTCAAAATGTTTAATATTAATTTTTTATACCAACAACTTTACTTTGCTCACAAAAATCGAAAGTATTTTAAAAGCAATTGTCATGCAGAGTGATTCATGATTTTCAGTTCAATTGCAAGCCATTACGAAATATTTAACTTGTTTCAATATTCTCGTGCTTAATCGCTCAATAATTAGTATGTCTAAACAATTAATGTATTTCAAACTAAAGCAAGGCATTTCACATTTATTTTTAAATGCAAAATTATGATTTACGCATGCAAAATCACGCATGCATGTTCGACTGTTTGTTATGACATGTTGAACTCCGCTGTAAACTAATGTTGCCACATGCAATTGCACGAGCAAATAGTAGCGCCAAAGTTAACTCGAAAGAACTGCAAAGAGTTGAATCGAAGCGAAACAAACTAAATAAGTACGAACTGAAGCACATTGAACATTAAATGTGAAACTAATTTAGTGTAAAACCGGTATGCAACACGGAGCGGCAGCCAGCATTTTAATATGCCACAATGCAACACTTAAAAGTGTTGGCGCCTCTCGCACCTCCTTTGCGTTTGCATCGCAGCACTTTCTATCTGCATTCGAGTCGTCCTCGTTCAAGTCCCAGTTGCATTTTTAATTCATACCAAAGTCATTATTCGAAATATCTGTATGTGTGTGTGTGTGTGTGTGCGTGTATCTGTGATGTTGCATTCGTTTTTGGTATGCGAATGAATTATGTTATTTGAAATTAGTTTGTGCTTGGCGCAGCAAACACCTCTTCATATGCAACTATCTCATTTTATCATTTTCGCTCTGGCTCTTTCCCACACTGTAATTCATCTGCGCATGCGCAGCCGTTTAATTTGGCATCTAAGGCTGCAGCGCTCTTTGCTTCTCAACTTGCTACACCGAAGAAAAATGAACGTGTGAGTAGTGAACACTCATGAGGGTTCAATGTGAAACTTGTTGAATTTATTTATGTATGGGATTGCGCTCGGAAATAAAATTGCAATTTATCAGTAGATGTAAAGGTCTCAAGTAGCTCTGGGAAGCCTCTGAACAACCATTCAGGGAAAGCCAATTGAGAGAAAGCGGCTTCCTTGAATTAATTGTTGATACGTTGGACTTACGATACACCACTGCAAAATAATTAACACCAGTAAAGACACATATGAAGCCTCGGATACAACCCTCTTCCTTGAGGACTTGGAGATCAACTTAAGAGCGCTGCCTCGCCAAACACGATATCTAAAGAGAGAAGTTAACTCCAAGCATCAGCATTCAACAACTCAACATACACAATGCTACATGGCTTAGTTCCGATCCAAATACAAGCAACCACACTTACCGTTATCTCAATTTCGATTCGGACCACTATCTTTTCGCAGCGTGCTACACGTCAAGCTGGAATCATAGCAGCTTCCCAGCCTCACACTTCCGACTGCTTCGCAATACTACTAAAGAGAAGAACGAAGCAATGCAAGGTGTTATAGAGCGATATCGATAGAGACGGAGCGGACCTCTATACGTAAGAAAAAGGATCAAGAAAAAGCTAAGTTTGAAGATATTGAGAGGTTATACTATAAGAATAAAGTGCTCAAATGCTATTAAAATATCAAGCGTCTGACTTAAGATTTTAAGCCTGCAGTTACTTTCTACAAAAACAAAAATGCAAGACAGAACAACAGAAATTACAGAGAATATGGACGAAATGCTTCCAAAACCTTTTGTACTTAGAGGCAATAAATGATACAATGATGTCGAGGCAACCAGTTAACCATGGCTTTGTTGTTGAGCCACCGGACTGAGTTATACAAGACTGGCAGTGAAGAGTTGATGAGCAGTAATGAATGTACACCAGAGAAAAACATCAACCAATGACCAAATATTCACAGACCAAAAATCCTAGAGAAGACTCTTGAGTTTAACAAAGAAACACACCACCTATTTGTCGACTATAAAACCGCTTTCGACATGCCGATACGAACGAAGTTTTAGTGAAGATTGGTAAGAACCTCTCCGAGCCTTTTGATTCTAAGAGAAGCTTTCCGAAAATATTAGGCTCAATCTTTCAGAATGAAGTGCTGCTACTCGTAAAAGTGAATGTTTCATCGCTAGAGAAGAACAGCTAGTTAGCAAAGACTTCTTTCGCAAGGTTAAAACTCATGGCTTTAACGGTAAATGAGGACGTGACAAATTACTTGATATTTTTGCAGTCATCACGTCTTGGAAGAAGAATATTTTCAATTTTAGTCTCGTAGAAATCTTTCTTTACCTGGAATCGGAAATAACCAGCTATTGCAACATAAGCCTGGAGTTCTGCCAAAGAATCTAAAAATGTATGTGCCAAAATGTGGTACCTGTGGCTCAGTAAACAAGTAGAACAAAAATTATATTCTAAGCTGGCAATTCCGGTCGTGCTTCATGTGCAGACGCTGTTTGAATTAGATCAGGAGGCTTCGCAAGTGAAAGATTCTTCGCAACATTTTTGAACTTATTAAAGTTGGAGTCTATTTTCGGCTGTTTGAGCTTTTTGTTGAAGTTGCATCTCACCTCTCCAATTTCAGAATATTCTGTAAGAAAAAGTTCTTCTGTTAAGTCAGCTCTCAGTATTTGGAACAAACACCCGTGGGAACTAAGAGAGGTAGTCGTAACAAATGGCGTACCGTAACATGATAAGTGATTCTTGCAGAAAACCCATAATTTGAGTTGGGTTTACTTATTAATACTCATTTACATATTTAAAAAAAAAAAAATTAAAATTCCAACTTTATGTTCCGATTTCTCGAACTTCTTAAAATCCCGAAGGCAGTAGTATTTTATGCAACGCTTTCTGCAGTTTCAGCATAAAAAAAAAACTTAATTTTTTTCTGTGTAGCACGTTTACTTTGGTATAAACTTTTGCGCATGCGCAGCGCCTCCGGAGTAATCAGGTTAATTTTAATATGCTTCAGCTGACTGCCAACCTCGCGCATCTCTGACTCTCTTTTACTCACCCACCACACTTTCAATGACAGCGCGCTACCAAACGAACAAACTTGCCAAGGGGACAGACTGACAACGCGCTTGAGCGGCAGCCAAGTTAATGGAAAAATCTCAAATGATGTTGCAGGATGCTTTTGTAATTAGCAGATACGTTGTTGCTGCCGCAATAGCCTTGCCTACACACACACAAACACACACAGACAAGCCAAAGCGCAGCCATTTGTTGCGCTGCGCCATAATTTGCTGCTTTTCGTTCGTAATTATCGCAAGGCGTCCAACCGACGGACAGACGGACCGACGGTCTGTTGGTGCATCTAGCATCGGTTTGTCGCTTCTATTGCTCCTTTATCAATTACCTGCAATTTTTGCTCACTAGTTGCAGCGCACAGACTTGGCTCGAACGTTGAAATATATTTTTTATGTATATTATTGCATAAATTAAATTGCGTTGCTAGTTTTGCGCTCCTTTCGTCGACCTCCGCGACACAAATTATAATGTTCGTGTTTCTCGATTTTTTATGAGTTTTAGTTTATATTTTGAAGTGATAATTTTTATGAGCGGCATTGGTTTGACTTTAGTCATCGTCCCCGTTGTCGTCCGCTGCGTCGATATCAACGCCATCGCCAACTGTGCGCTCCGCTCTAAGCGTTATCGTCATCGCCATCTCCAATGTCGTCGTCGTCGTCGCTGTTGTTGTTGACATTTTTCAGACTATTTTCATAATTCAGAGTTGCGATTTGTTTATTTTGTTGTTGGCTATTGAAGAATTACCAACGCATTAAGTTGTCACCGGGAATGCAGCCAACATTAGCATTCAACATTAACATTAGAAATAATTAGAGAAATAAATAAATTGAATAACGAAGTTTCTAGCCAAAGATATGTGCCTACTTTAAGACTGCATTTAATATGTTTAATAGTAAATAGATAACTTTAAGTGGATTTAAAGTTAAACAGAAGGAACTATGCAGTCGAGTGTGTGCTAGTTTATGCTACCCTGGCTTGGTTTCGTCAATTTGACAAGGAGGAAACTTGTTCAAATAATAAAAAAAAAGAGTCAGCTAAGCAAATAATCGATAAACTAAGGAAATCCAATATAAGTTAAGAGAAAGCATTTTTTTGCCCTACTGTAGCAAATGCCTGTCCTATATACTTTTTTTCTCCGTGTAGCCTGCAACTATAACACTCACAGTGATACCATATCAATCGATTAACTTGCCACAACATTAAAAGTATGTCGCTTTTTTTCGCTGTTCGTCCTTTCACCTAAGGTTCTACCGGCTCTGCTACACGTTCATCGAAATGAAAATCTGTACAACAAAGGATTTATGCCGTATTCCTAAAAAGTAAAGAAGTAAATTCTTCTATTGAAGAATTACCAACGCATTAAGTTGTCACCGGGAATGCAGCCAACATTAGCATTCAACATTAACATTAGAAATAATTAGAGAAATAAATAAATTGAATAACGAAGTTTCTAGCCAAAGATATGTGCCTACTTTAAGACTGCATTTAATATGTTTAATAGTAAATAGATAACTTTAAGTGGATTTAAAGTTAAACAGAAGGAACTATGCAGTCGAGTGTGTGCTAGTTTATGCTACCCTGGCTTGGTTTCGTCAATTTGACAAGGAGGAAACTTGTTCAAATAATAAAAAAAAAAGAGTCAGCTAAGCAAATAATCGATAAACTAAGGAAATCCAATATAAGTTAAGAGAAAGCATTTTTTTGCCCTACTGTAGCAAATGCCTGTCCTATATACTTTTTTTCTCCGTGTAGCCTGCAACTATAACACTCACAGTGATACCATATCAATCGATTAACTTGCCACAACATTAAAAGTATGTCGCTTTTTTTCGCTGTTCGTCCTTTCACCTAAGGTTCTACCGGCTCTGCTACACGTTCATCGAAATGAAAATCTGTACAACAAAGGATTTATGCCGTATTCCTAAAAAGTAAAATATTAATTTCTTCAACAGTTCTGTTACCACGTTCATTTAATCATGTTAACAACATTCTTTAGCCGCATAATATGTTGATCTCCAAAACTAGTTCTGTTATCTATTGATTTTAACAGAACTGCGTACATTTAATTATGTTAACAACATTCTTTATGTGAGTTCTGTTACCCGTCTAACTTATGATTATGTTCTAACCGGTTATATGTGATTCGGATAGCAATGTTGAAGGTTCGCGCGTGCTTAGTATTGTCTCATTTGCACGCGTCATGTACAGACGACGATTGTTTGACAAAGTCCGTCTAAGTTGCTTGACTGATTATCATGCAGTTAGTAGGACGCTCATAAATATAAATCTACGCCCAACATAATTAGGAGGTAAGTATTATTTGTAAGCCGAAAATTTTAATGTGAAATTCCCTACCAAGATATTATACAGATCACATCAGTTGCCTTAAAAACCCTTCACTAATACTGTAAACTCTTTGAACTAGTTGCTAGCTCCTTAGATCCTAAGCTCAAACTCTTGCTAGATGCGTTTAAGCCTTAAATATTGTAAAAATGCAGAAGTGTGTCGAAGAACTTAAATAAAATGGAAATATAAGACTGAAGCGGTGATTCAAGTATTTTTGAACCAAATATGCTTATAGAAGCTTAAGTTGAGTAAAAACTTATTATTGGCAGGACGCTGCAAGTTTCTAAACTTTAAGAATGATTTTCTTCACGCAAAAAAGAAGGAATAATCAGACCAGCCTAAAAATTTAGAATACGAAGAATCGGAGAGTTACGAAGACTTTTGTGGAACCCAAAATTTTAAAATAAACTTGTAAAATTCCGGAGCAGTCCTAGTCGAATGCAAAAAACACGAAGTGTCTATCTATTACCGTTTCCGAGATCCTTTCGTTCATACAGACGGACAGACGAACGGACGGACAGACGGACATGTCTATATTGACTTCTCTATCACTCCTGACCATAATGGGGGTAACTTTGGGATGTCTCCGACCATTATTTCTATCTGTTACATACATTCGCACAAAAACAATAGGCACTTGTACCTTCGGTACAGGGCCTTACAATGAACTAGGATCTGTCCGAAATAAAGCTGAGAGGCTTAAAGAGCCCATTTTTCAACCATGTACTTACTTTAATGGCCGTCAACCGTCTTCCGGTCATGACCGCATGTGCACGCTGGCGCCAGTCGTAATTCCTGGTAATTCCAACGCGGTCGTCCTCTGTTTCGGCGTCCACCATTCATTCGACATAGTCCAGCCGCTGGCGAATAGCTCGTACAGCTCGCGGTTCATACGGGATCTAAACTCGTCGCCAACTCTAATAGGACCGAAAATCCTGCAAAGAATCTTCCTCTCAAAGACCTCCAACACTGTTTCATCTGGCTCAATCACGGTCCATGCCTCTGCGCCATACAATAGGAGTATCAGCGTCTTATAGATCTTAATTTTTGTCTTTCGAGAGAGGACTTTACTTTTCATTTGCTTGCTAAGTCCAAAGAAGCATTAGTTTGCAAGCGTGATTCTTCGCCTGATCTATAGGCTGACGTTGTTGTTGCTGTTTTTCTCTGTTCCAAGATAGACGAATTTTTCTACAACACTTAAGTTGAAATTCTCCATCGTCACTGACCGTCCAAGACGGGATGACGGAGTCCTCATTCACCGATTGACAACCATGAACAGCTGCACGATATTGATCAAATGTAATCTTATCCTATTAACCAAAATACATCCCTTTACAAAGAGTTGGACCAAATTATTATGTTGTCTTGACTGCTCCCTATCCTATTAATCATACCTCAAATAAATGCAAATATTTGACGAATATGGTTTATCGCTTATATGGAACGCAGGGCAAGCTTCCCACCTTCCCTCCTCCGATTTTATGCTAACTCAAAGCCTAACTTAAGTTCTGCTGTGAATTTTTGCACAAACGGTTGGACAGTTTGACTTCCTATAAGGAACAGATATAGATATATAGCTAGATATATAAATACAATATTATAGAAAGGGAAATTAGATCCATTGTGCCAAAACCAAATGCTAAAAGTCAACCGTTAAGTCCAAAGAAACATCATCTAAGTTTATGCTCTATATTTGATAAAATCAAAAGAGGGGTAAATTGTTATAATCGAATGAAGCTATAACGGGACATAGTTACCGAACTCAATTGTTGCGTTTGAGTAGAAGGAAAAACGGCCTTGAAGTGTGACCGCTTTTCCATCTGCTGTCGTTATAGCTTCATCCTTTCTGACAGAATAAAATGAAAATAAATTTGAAATGAAAACAAATTTAACACTTGAACTTCTAGTCCATCTGCGTATTCTGCAGACATTAATCTTTCCTACTAGCACATATTCCGTTGGTTAAATTTTCGTCTTGCTGAGAAGTACACCTTCTAATAACAAGGAAGCCAAAAAAAATTAGTCAATTCTTGGATTGTCTCTAGAGGCAAGTCGTTCTTTCAATGTAGAAACCACTTATTGGCAGAAAAAAGAGGAACAGTAGAGGCCAACGATGAAGAATATTTTATATATTAAGTGTGGAATAATTTGTGTTCAATAAAACTTCATTGTTATATGAAAGGTTCTTCTAGAGTTTCGAAAACTAACTGTTCTATATATTTATGAATATTAATAGATGCAAGACCTTTCTGGACCTATCTGCTTTTGTAAATAGGTTTGGATTATTTCAAACGGGAGGAGAAACTATTGAATACTCAAAGTTGTACAACTGATTATAACGTGTGTGGACATGTTGTATGGCCTTTCGAACAATTGGTTGCACAACTTCGTTATACAACAATTCGTAATGAGTGTTGTTAGCCCATTTGCACTGCTATTGTTATATTATTGTATGACACCCTCGCCCCAAAAATTATTTTCCCAACTACGCCACTGTAGATACATTTTGTAGTTTGCTCATTAAACCAAAATCAGGCAATCTATATAAATATTTTCGCACAATAATTTAGTTAATTATAACCTTGAGAGCACATCGCAACGTGCACAAAATAAAATCTGATTTATGAAGCATAATTACAGTAAAATATGATATATAAAATCTCGAACATTTTATAAAAGCCAAAAAGAAATAAAATTAAATTAAAAAGAAGATTATGAAAAAAATAAAACTCTGAGCACATGAGCGCATGCGCTTAATCCTTGAATTTATTTAAAGGAGAAACTCAATGCGAAATAATATTTATAAGACCAAATTAAAATAGCAGCGCGGAGTCATGTACCCTACATATGTATGTACAACTTAAGGAGGCAGATGAGGCAGGCATATAGCCAGTGCAACAACAACAACAACTACAACAACAAAAACAGCAGAAATAAAAAAGATTTTAATCGACTTTAATCAAAGAAATTTCATACGGACACGCCTACATGCAATTATGTTTAAGAATGCAAAACTACCTTCGATGGCTTTGGCTATGGCTATGCATCTGTGTATCTTGAAGTCAGGAAAAATTAAAACTGGCAAAAGATAAATAATAAAACTAAAGCGCATAAATATGAACAAATGAAAAGGAAAATAAAAAGAACCAAGTTGCAGGCTGAAATATTATTAAATGAATGCATTAAGGGCAACAAGAAAAGAAGAAGAAGCAGCAGCAGCAGAGCTACATGCCGCAGAAGAACTGTGCCTAATTATAAGGCGACTATGGAGACTTTTGGCATATTTGCGGGGCTTGCAACGAAAAGTTGTAGAACAGGTTGGCCTAAATGAGCCAAAGATGCAAGTTGAACTCTGAAGTTGGCTCAAATACCACAGCGAAATTTTTTCACATTGAGCATATATGCAGATCTAAGAGTGACTGAGTCGAAGAAGTTGAAGTTTAGCTGAAAGGATCTGCGCAGCAAATTTTTGTGTTTTTTCTTTTCGGCGGCTAGACTCATAAATCATTTATTGATTTATGTATGAAATGAGTTTTAATTGGTTTTCGTTGGCTTGATCGTCATAATTAGTGCCTAATTTTTTTATGTGCAGCTGAGTGAGTGTCTACTGAGACAAGTTATGAGAATGTGGGCTGTTTATGAACATAAATCACACTTGCCGCGAATTGCAGAGGAAATGTCTGTATATAGGCTGTATAGGATGTAAGAATAAAAATTTTGTTGGGTGCTTAATTATGCAAAATATAGACAGTATGTGGGATTTTTTTTATAGCATTAGAGAGACTGGCACAAAAATTTTAGAAAGAGTTGCATATAAATTTTATGTACGAGTTGGCGCGTTAAATAGACTTGAAAAAGCGCAACTGTTAATAAAAGTCATTAAGAAGTATTCATAAAATTTAACTAATATAGCTTTGCAATATTTCAATTGTATGTAGATGATGTCATGAAATAAATTGGAACATATCAGAGGTCAAGCAGTAGCAAGCAAAATAGATGTCACTAAATTCCAAAACATTACTAAAATAACTCTATTTTAATATAACCTAAGCATAATTCAGAATGTAACTTCTTCATTGCCAACATTTACAAAGATCTATCAACAGATTTCCATAAGTTCCCTTCAGGCCTTACATCATAATACAACAAAGCTGCCAATTTTTTGTAGTAAACTTACATTGAAAGCTGCCAACAAGCGCCCATTAATTCGCAGCAATAAAAACTGGTTCTTTTTCGCTGCTGCACATACATACATACATACATATGCAATATTAGTAATAATAATACTAAAAATTATTATAAAATGAAAATTCAAACATAATTTCTTGCCACATCATAAAGCGTTTCAGTACACAGCAACAAGGCATTCGGGCGTCGTCCCAGCAAATAGCCAAGTTAAATCAGCCCAAAGACAAGAACCGACGACCCAACAGGGAGGAGCGATCAATTAAAAAATACTTTACGATATTACAAAATTACCACGCGGCAGTGGCCTGTCGCCCGACAGAGGATGAAATCACAACAGCAGCAGATTTTATTCCTCGCCCAACGGCTGCGCTCTCTGCAGCAAAATTTACACACAAATGTAATGAGCAGCGATATGTGCAAGCGAAGACGCAGGCGCAGCTGCACGCTATTTGCCACACTTTAGCTTTATACTCACCTCTAAGTTGCAAGAGGTCTATGCTGGCTATGCTGACTGTGTTGCGCTTTTGTCGCCTTCAAGAGGCGCCAAACAGTGTTGACTTATTTTTGCAACACATAAAAATTCAATAATAAGCAATTTTTATTAGCGTAAATATTTTTAAATTCATGTCTTTTTGTCTGGTACTTTGGTATTATTTAAATACATATTTTATTTTCTGTGTTTTTACATAAATTGATATCGTAAACAGTACCTTATAAAGATTTCTTCGGAGGCTGTTCCATTTAGTGATGCACTCTGCAGCTTTATAAGAGCGCTAAGCACGTTCATTGAATACTAATCTGCATAGCGAATGGAATATTCTATTTATTCAATGTATTAATAAAGTTTGTATGTTTGTAACGAATAAACTCAAAAATTAATGAACCGATTACAGAAATTCTTTCATATTAGTATGCTACATTATCTCTGAAAATTATAGACTATATTTATTACTAGAAATAATTAGGGATACCCACTAAAACTTCAACTTAAACTGTGTAACTATTTGCTGTTAACATAGAACGATGTGCAACTAATTTGAGATCGCATGCATGAAGTGGCGTCACTTTGTATTATAAAAATATGTGCACAACTATAAAATAGGTCGGCTCGCAGCGCAGCTGACGCAACCGGTAATGGTAATGTGTAATAGTAATGGGTATTACTTACTTATATAAATGGCCGTCAACCGTCTTCCGGTCATGGCCGCATTTATGAAGGCGCGCAGCCTCCATAGTCCTATGCGCGCTGGCGCCATTCGTTTTTAATGCCAAGACCGGAGAGATCTCTCCATACTTGGTCATTCCTCTATTTCGGCTTTCTTTAATCAACTTTGGGCCCCCTATGTAAACCATGCGTGCTGGAGCTCTTTCATCCATTCGAATGAGGTGCCGAGCCCAGTGCAGCCGCTTAAATTTTATGCGCTGGACTATGTCAACCTCATTGAATAGCTCGTACAGCTCGCGGCTCATACAGGACCTAAACTCGTCGCCGACTCTAATGGGACCGAAAATCCTGCGAAGAATCTTCCTCTCAAAGACATCCAACGCTGTTTCATCTGACTCTATCACGGTCCATGCCTCTGCGACACACAATTGGACTGGGAGTATCAGCGTCTTATAGATCTTGATTTTTGTCTTTCGAGAAAGGGCTTTACTTCTCATTTGCTTGCTCAGCCCAAAATAGCATCTGTTTGCAAGCTTGATTCTACGCCTGATCTACAGGCTGACGTTGTTGTTGCTGGTTATCTCGGATCCAAGTTTAAAACGGTTGACAGCCATTTAAGTATGTAAGTAAACAAACAAATTCAATCGAGGGGCTTAAGATCCCAAAGTTCGGCAAAATCTAGAAAAAAAATGTTTCTAGGTGGCAAGTTTTCTACAACACAGAAGTTGAAATTCTCCATCGTCACTGACTGTACAAGACGTGATGACGGAGTGCGAAAAGACACCAAGTCTTGTCCTCATTCACCACAAGATCCATGAGCCGAGACTATTTTTCAATTTCTGAGCAGGTCTTGCTGACTCGCCGTTCCTGCGTTCCGATGATATCGATGTCATCGGCGTAAGCGAGCAGCTTTTGGAAGATCGATGTACGGGCACTGGCGTAGGATGTATTCCATCAGAAGATTGAAAAATCGCACGACAGAGCATAGCACTGTCAGAAACCTCTTTTGGTATCAAAGGGGTCGGAGAGGTTTTATCCCACCCTGACAACGCTTTGTGTTTTAGATAGCGGACAATCTTTGCCGGGATACCTAGTGCAGACAGGGCGTCGAAAAACTTCGATCGTATTGGCATGTCGAATGCGACTTTATAGTCGACAAATAGGTGGTCTATGTCTCTGTTAAACTCACGGGTCTTTTCCAAGATTTGGCGTATTGTGAATATTTAGTCACTGGTCGACCTTTATGGCTTCAGCCTATTACACAATACGCACGACAGAATCTTATATCCGATGGAAAGAAGACTTATTGCGCGGTAGTTGGCGCAAACAGCGGGGTCTCCTTTCTTAAAGATTGGACAGAGAACACTGAGATTCCAGTCATTGGGTATGCGTTCATCGGACCATATCTTGCATAAAAGTTGGTGCATGCTCCTAACCAACTCTTCGCTGCCGGTTTTAAATAACTCAGCTGGCAGCCCATCAGAGCCTGCCACTTTGTTATTTTTGAGCTTTTTAATAACCGAATCGACCTCGTTATAATCCGGTGGCTCATTAACTGATGGTTTCGTTGTCATTTCTCTATGCGCGGAATTGTGCGCTTCATCGCCTCCGAGTAGGTTAGAAAAATTACTCCTCCATAATCTCAGTGATTCATGTTCATCCGTAACCAGATTTCCATTTTCATCCTTACAGAAAGTTACTGGGTATTGGTTCTTGGTAATGGTATTTCGAAATGGTTCTTGGGTAAGTGCAAACATTTTGGCTTTAATGGGCACGGGCGGGAAGGAAAAAAAGGTTCAAATATAATGTGATCCTTCGATCGACTTCTAACTCGGGTTGTAAATTTTTCACAGGGTGTACTTTATACGAACTCGTCACGGCGGTCAAAGGTTTTATGTGGCAAATTGTAATTGGGTAAAACTTCTATGGGGCATATCAAAATAAAATAGTGTATATCCGTTTTTTATTTGTGGATGCCAAAACTATGAGGGCACTTTTCGCGAAATTTTGTTGGTATATTATTGGAGAATAATCAGTTGATTGGTTATATTAGAACCCGACCAAGTATGCGAAGCCACGCTTGCAGTGAAAAAACATTAGGAAAAGGAATCTAGGCAGCCACAAGATTAATTTTTTTCTTTCTTCATAAATCTTAAGGGCGAAAATTAATTAAAAGAGAAAACTTTTAGCATTTTAAAGCAGCACAAATCTCGGAAATTATATTTGAGAACGCTTTTCTTAAGTAAAATATCTCTAAAAAGACCATTTATGCCTTCAAAACTAGCAGCAATTGATCGACTCATAAAACAAAGAGAATCCTGAGCTGCCACAAATTTTCTTGTCTTGCAAAGGACGCGGCATGACTATGTATCTAAGAATGTATTTCGCTAACAGACTGTTGCGGTGCTTTAACATACAAAAAAAAAAAACCCATGAAAAACTTTAATTTTTTATATTCACAAAGAATAGAAAAATATTTAATAAAAAGTGATTTTAAGAAGTTTGGCTTCCTTTTAGTTGCTTAAATGTGAGAGCGAATGTGTCGAAAGTAAAATATCAAAAGATGCATCCAAACACCAAAATGCTACTCATTTGCCCAATTTTGGACAGATTTAATATAATATAAAATTTTTTCATCAAAAATATGCAAAGAGAGATTGATTACAATACAAGATATGCCTTGTACTGCAGCAAGGAAGGATTCGAATATTCTTTTTAAAGTATTTTTGTGGTTTCTGAATTTTTTTTTTGTCACAGGCGCACAGAACGTTTTGCGCAATTTTTTATACTATTATATGCATGTATCATGTTCGAACAAAAATTGGAGATTCTATAATGCAGATGTACATACGTACAGGGCGCATCCCAAAAATTACAAAATATACATATTTTTGCCACTCACTACTGGTCACGAAACAGTTCGAACCGTTTGAGCTAGGTTAGCGGGTGCCTCAAATTAGTCTTCACTTCGGCATCCATGAAGTCAGACTCGTTATTTAAATTCACTTTATGGCGGGTACAGTCGAGTAAAGCTGATCAATTAAATAAAAAAATCATTGCCAGTTACAAAGTTATTAAAGAAGTTTAGCAAATGTAATAAGAATGACTTCACTCTAGACGGCAAAACCGAGAAAAATGTGACTCGAGTAATAATAGTTTGATATCTGGGAAACGAATTGTTAATATTCCGCAAACTGTATTGATAACAAATTGTTACTACTTAACTCCGCTGATGTCACGCTAGCACTATTATTTCCTAGAAGCGGGGCCGCTTTGAATACATTTAGGTCTTCCAAAATAAGAATTATAGTTCATGTTTTTCGGGACGCACAATAAATATTAATTTGTGACGAGGCGACAAACTTCGTACTAGTTGAATCATATCACACCTATCGTCTGTCCGATTGCGCCTACCAATATTCAGTTTTTTTTTTAAATTTGCTACTTCTTATCGCAGATGAAGTAAGAGAAATGAGTCAATCATTAGACTACTCCTATATATTTATATTATATTATATTTATTTATTTATTTTGTTGTTGTCTTTTGTAGTACAAACATACATTTTGCATTGTTTTCGGAACAGGCTCACAGCTTTTTTACACAGAGTTTACTCATTTTGAATAATTCTTCTGTGATTTGAGCTAACTCAGCGATAAGTTTCTTTATAGATTTATATGAAAACTGATTGAAAGTTTTGTTTATTTATTATTTGAATTCTCTATAATATTTTTGAAATGGTTATAACAGTTCTTCAGAAAGGTTATAGAGCGCGATTGTGTAACAATGTGGAACATACAGACTATATATTTAGTCTTATCTGCTTAACACTTTAAGTTCATCTAACCATATCAGCTTTTAAAGTTATTGTAAAAAATATATTTAAAGGTTTGAACAATCAATCAATCAACATCAAGTTTTGTCTATATTGTCCATCGAATCCGTATGGCCCATATAAGTAATTTTTAATTTTTCTTTGGACTCACTTTGAGTTGTACAAATATTTTTTTTTTTTTAAATTAAACTCTGTAGAAAATTTTTTTATTCTATACATTGGTGTGAAGGGTATAAAAACTCACTCAACACGAAAAACTTCAGGAATAGCAGAGAATCTATTGATTAAAGCTGTGCGCTGTCCGTCTGTCCGTCCGTCCGTATGAACGAAAGGATCTCGGAAACGGTAATAGATAGAGACTTCGTGTTTTTTGCATTCGACTAGGACTGCTCCGGAATTTTACAAGTTTATTTTAAAATAGAATCACCCTCATGGATAACAATTTCTTCGGTACAAAAATTTATTAATTATTAATATCAGGGCCTCTTACAGTCGGTTACGCCCGAGTGTAATTTTCTTACTTGTTTATTCTATTTTTATGTAGATCAAAAAAACGAAACAATGTTGAACTTATTCGATGGTAAATATGGAGGTCCCAAAGCGATAATATCGAAAAAAAATTTTAATACATAAATCGAGTCATTCGCTTTGAGGATAATATTAGTCGATGTCAACAAAGCTCTACCGATCAATATTTGATATGTGGTCCCAACTTTTTACTGATTATTTTAACCCATCAGATTGCGTTACAATTGCTGAGCAATTACTTGGATTTCGAGGGCGATGCAAGTTTCATCCATATGTACATATATGCCTTCTAAGCTTTGCATGAATAAGTTGACTCTAGGGTCAAGGCTACACTTTGGCTACATTGAAACCATTCAAGTGGCAGTAAAAATTCCTTTAAAAGACGTTCCCATTGAAAATCTTCGGAATTGCATAAAATTTGTTTAAAAAAAAAAAAAATTCTACATGAGTTTTGAGACACACCCTGTATATACAATGTATGTTTATTTGTGATAAGCTGAAATCGACGAATTACATCGAACTAGCCAAACGTCTGTCGATTATGTCAACAAATATTCATAATATTAAATTTCCTACTTTTCGTCATGGCTGGAGTAGGAGAAGAAACAAGTCAATCATTAGCGTACGCGTCTGTGTTTTCTTTCTTTCAATATTTGTGTCCATTTACTGATTATTCAATTCATATAATATTTTTTTTTCTACTGTTTATAATCACGCGTTGGTCATTGCTTTTGTAACAGGCTCACAGATTTTTTAGCACACTTCACTTAATGCAGAATGATTTTGCTTCGTTGTGATAAGTTTATATAATGCTATGAGAAGTGATTGATAAATTTTTCTACACTGTAAACAAATTTTATAGTCTTTATCATGCAATGGTGTGACAATATGGAGCCAGCAAAAAGTATATGGCTTTATCTATTTAAAATTTAGAGAACAAAGTTTAGCTTGGACTTTAATGGCTAAGCAGGAAAAGGATACTGCTATTATATGTACAGTGTATTAAAGATTCGGACATTTGTCTCAGGCGCACAGATTTATTCAAAAGATTCGATGCCGTTCAAAACATTCATTGAGTTTTAATACCCTTCACACATAGTCTCAGTAATGTAATTCATTTTTAAGAAAGCGTTGTACAATATAAATAACGGAAAAAAATTTTTCTACACTGTAAACAAATTTTATAGTCTTTATCATGCAATGGTGTGACAATATGGAGCCAGCAAAAAGTATATGGCTTTATCTATTTAAAATTTAGAGAACAAAGTTTAGCTTGGACTTTAATGGCTAAGCAGGAAAAGGATACTGCTATTATATGTACAGTGTATTAAAGATTCGGACATTTGTCTCAGGCGCACAGATTTATTCAAAAGATTCGATGCCGTTCAAAACATTCATTGAGTTTTAATACCCTTCACACATAGTCTCAGTAATGTAATTCATTTTTAAGAAAGCGTTGTACAATATAAATAACGGAAACAAATTTTTCAACACTGTAAACAAATTTTATAGTCTTTATCATGCAATGGTGTGACAATATGGAGCCAGCAAAAAGTATATGGCTTTATCTATTTAAAATTTAGAGAACAAAGTTTAGCTTGGACTTTAATGGCTAAGCAGGAAAAGGATACTGCTATTATATGTACAGTGTATTAAAGATTCGGACATTTGTCTCAGGCGCACAGATTTATTCAAAAGATTCGATGCCGTTCAAAACATTCATTGAGTTTTAATACCCTTCACACATAGTCTCAGTAATGTAATTCATTTTTAAGAAAGCGTTGTACAATATAAATAACGGAAACAAATTTTTCAACACTGTAAACAAATTTTATAGTCTTTATCATGCAATGGTGTGACAATATGGAGCCAGCAAAAAGTATATGGCTTTATCTATTTAAAATTTAGAGAACAAAGTTTAGCTTGGACTTTAATGGCTAAGCAGGAAAAGGATACTGCTATTATATGTACAGTGTATTAAAGATTCGGACATTTGTCTCAGGCGCACAGATTTATTCAAAAGATTCGATGCCGTTCAAAACATTCATTGAGTTTTAATACCCTTCACACATAGTCTCAGTAATGTAATTCATTTTTAAGAAAGCGTTGTACAATATAAATAACGGAAAAAAATGCAAAAAAAAAAAAAAACACCTTGTGGAAGAGCGTCTCAAACTCTATCCGAATCGACAAAAAAAAATGGAAAATGATTTTTCGATACCTTTTTCATAGACCATGTCATATATACATCCTGTCACAATAGTATCGGTACCTGCCTAACTACTAGCTGCCGGATAGTGGTTAGGCAGAAACGTTTTTTTTTTCATGTTGGTAACACTGTCCTTTATTATGTAGCCAATTTTTAGCGCGATCTTTCTGTATATACAGCAGCTGTTTAAGTTAATCGACCACAGTAGTGCTTAAGTGAAAATATTGATCAACGTATTTCTCTTAAATTTTGTGTTGCGAACAAAAATTTCGTCTGCTCTATAAAAAACGCGCACTTATGAGTAGTATAAAGCGTTCAAGAATGATCGGGAGACCATCAACAAGTAAGCAAAGCCTGCACAAGTGTACATAAGATAGTTTGCAGGGTATTTAGAAGTCGTAAAAGCAGCGCCACATTTTTACTTCTTTCACTTTGTCATAAATTTGTGTCATTGTATTGTTTTGATTTGTATTTGTTTACTTTTATGTATATGTGACTTAAGATATTTTTGGAATAGGAACACAGAAATTTTCCAATAGCAACAATTCATATCACAGAAAGCACAGCTGGAGTGAAATTCTTATGACACATATTAGTTGTTACGAGTATTTAAATAAAAAATAATAAAAAAAAAAATAAACATTCGTACTGGGTGTTTGAAAAGTGTTCAATTTTAATTCGGTTTACAGTTCTAAGCTAATAAATTATTAAATTTTGTTTGGTATTAAAAATTGCAGTTAATATATTTCAATAATCAGGAATGAGTGTAGTGGCTTAAAGCTAAAAGTTAAGCAATAACAAGTCATTATTTGCCATGATCTTGAGATTGGCCAAAAACTCTTGATCCAAGCAGCTCACAATCATCTATTAGGATACTTAACTCATGGGTAATTTCCGTTCGGAGAAGAGTTGATTGTAAGAAGGCGATAGAACAATCATCCGACCGGGATTTTAAACTCGGAGTTACTATCTTCAAAGGCGAAAACGAATGCACAGGAATCACGAAATACTTGGTATCTTCCCGTCATAGCTTTTGTAGAATTTAAACTTCAGTGTTGCAGACATCTTCATCTAATGGACGGAAGATCTCCAGCACATCGAATTGATAAACGATGAAATGGAGAATGACCAACTATATCATTTTGCAATTTTTTTGGCTGATTGAATGATTTTTTAACTATATAGTTTTTCAGTTACAGTGAAACTTTCTGTAGAAATGCTCATATAAACTCCTTCTGACATTTTGGAGATCTGTTGTTTCAACCATTAAGCGGGCAGATGAACCTGTTTATATATTGGCATAGCTTATTCAATGATCATAGCTTCCTGCTGTCTATTACAAACATTCATCAAACTAATTATTCTATTCTGTTGCACGAACTCATGGTAGAACAACATAAGATTCAGCTTCAGCATCGGGTGACATCAGTTGATAGTAACTGCATATGAGATATAAAGTTTTTTTTTAAATTTTAATAATCCTTTTTTTTTTTGTTATAGTTTTATAAGCGCAAACGAAGACTGCCGAAGTAACTATCGAAGTGCTTCATTGCAACGTTTTCCACTTCAATTTTATTAGCTGTTAACTGAAACAAAAAAAAAAAAAATAAGCTGAAACTTTGCATTAAAAAAGGCCTTAAAACTCCACTCAATGCCAATGCATATACAACAGCTACAACAAAATTAAACCGAAGAACGTATTTAAAAAAAATATTTATGAACAAATGAAAATAAAGAAACTGCAAATAAATTTTATGGCGTTCATAATGAATACTTTGGAGGATGTATTCGCCAACCAAATGGAAGCAACGAATTGAACTTGATACGAATGTAAGACGACAACAACGAAATAACACTTTTGGCTTCATAAATTATAAAAATAATTATAATGAGATCAATTTTTAATCGCTTTGGCGAATGGCAGCGCACGAAGGCGCGCATTTTGCGTCCAGTTGCAAATGCAACATGAGGCATCTGTAGTGTAGAGCGGTCAGCAACATAGAAGAGCGAAGCGGTAGCAAAGGCAACATCAGCAGAAGGTGTAATTATTATCATATCCTGCATCGCATAAACAACACAAACAACAAGCAGAAGACAACGAACATGAAATACAACACTCAAACAAACACTAAAGTAGGAAGCAGCAGCAGCAACAGCAGCAGCAGCCGCTGTCGCAGCAAAAGCACACGAAGCAAATGAAAATGAAGGTAAAGCAGTTGCTTGTAGAGAGCAACGTGTATTGAGCAACATTTGCCATAAGCCGTTCCAAGAGGGTTCAACGAAGTTAGGTAGCAACAAAGTTGATCAACGTTTTGCATGGCGAACAAAAAAAAATAAGATACATAAGTTGCAGATGCCTGCTTAGATGTTGCTGCTCCACATATGTTCGAAGTATGCATATATATGTATATGTTTCCAAGACGAGCTTGAGCTAACATCGTAAAACTTCAATTTAAGACACATAATTTGCAATTCACTTGAGTGCAACTTGTTACTTTTCTCTCTGCGAGTATATGAGTCGCTTTTGTAGTAGCTTTCTAATCGCACAAACGCAAACCACCACACAGCGATCGCTTAATGGCGTTGAAGGTGCGCTAAACGTCCGACGTCCGTTGTCCGACCGTTGATGACTGTGCCTGTGCGTGCTGCAATAAGGAAGTGGGCCATGCTACTTGAACGAACGATCGCCTAAATGGGCGAATGTTAGTCGCAACGATCTGTAATGGGATCTTCTACTCGTATAGTGTAAATGTTGCTAATGAATTGTTAATGCATGCATTCTAGAAACAGAGACACAGCTAAAATTTGAATATGTTGTGGCAGTTCTTTTAATTGCTTTATATGGAAATATAATATAAGCATATTTGATGCTAGAAAATTTAGTATTAAAGTACAATTTCTACAATCAAAACTAAATATAAATAAAAACAAACATAAGAGAATGTTTGCAGCTACTTAAACTCCAAATTTAGGAAAAAGCAAAAAAGAAAAAAATTAATATCTAACTTTGGGTGGCTATAAAATATTTATAGTCCATGTCTGCTTCGAAATAAGTAATCTCAAAAATTATATCTTATTTTGATTCAAACATTTTTAGAATAAAAGAGGCGCCATTTTGAATTCGCCATTATATTCTCGGTAATATTAAGATCAGATTCACAATCAGCAATTTCAAGAACCCTTGTTTCAGATATCTATATTTTTTTTATGGATATGGAACCACGGTTTTATATATCAATATAGATTTTTTTAAGAAACTTGGGATAACAATACGAAAATGTACCAGATTTCAACTGGTTATATTTAAACAATGAGCAGCTGCTATCAGATGGACAACGTTAGATTAAATCAAATCATTTTGTAGAGCTGATAAAGTTTGTATATAATATTTGACGCCACTGCATAGTTTTGGGAATTGTACTCTCATTGTCCCTCATCGTTCTTATTATATTATACCATCGTGCTTTCCCTTAAGTTCTATGCTCAAAACATGAACAAATCATTGTTCAAGCATTTTGCAAAAAATTGTAGTTCCATAAACTTTACTTAAGAACACAAACGTTGCACAGTGGGGCCTCAACCAAAAAACGTTGCAAAAATCAAATTTAAATAAAAATATTTAACAAAAGGAAACTATAGATCGGATGGGTTTAGTTTTATACATTATTGCGTAAGGTAGAGCCGTTCAAAGTTGACTAATTTTTCAGTCGACGAAATTCTCATTTTCCAGATTGAATTTTAGGAAAATTAATCATCCAAATTTTACGTTTTTGGATTTATTTTAAAACTTCGTAACAAAGAGAAAAAGTGGGTGGAAAAGGGCAAAACCATTTCAGATACTTATAAGCTTATGACAATTCTAGATCCCTTATGTTTAAAAAATGAACTCTCAGAACATTGGAAAAATTGTCTCCATTTATATTGTCCGATTTTGTTTGAATATGCAGAGGAAGGAATAAAGAAGCTGAGGCTAAGAGCAAACTTCCCATAAGTATGGATATGGAAAATTCAACGATGGAAATAGGTCTCGGGCATTTTTTGAGAACTGTCCGAATTACTGGAATCTATAATAAAATTATAAAAAGATTGGATGCTATCCATAATATTTTAAATTGTAACGAAATGATCAATGGTGTAAAATTTTGTTTATATGCCTCAAGAACTGTTGATTCAACCTTTTTAATCAGGTACAATTGAATACGAATGGCTACCAATGGGAAGCACAAGAACGTAGAAACGAAGTTTAAGAGAAGTATATATAGTATATACCAATACATGCCAGATTTTACTAACTAGAAAGAATGAGGACCTTTAAAATATGTTGGCAGCCTCTCTAAGTAAATAAATATGTATAGATCAGAAATTTTAGCTTTTTAATCTGGCTTATCCATCTCAAAAAGTGGGTATGGCATGAATACTCCCTCTGACTGCAATAAAAATAAGTCTAGGTACCCGGTTTAGAAATATACTTCTTAAAGCTTATTTAGTCAACTATAAATTTTTTGAGAAACAAAAAAACCAATTTAGACCATCTACGAATGATAAAAAAATTTTGATTACTTTTAAATATTTTTCTAATTAGTAAGGAGATTTTTTAAGAAAGGAGCCCCCGCTGTTTGCGGCAACTACAGCGCAATAAGTCTTCTTTCCATCGGATATTAGATGCTGGCGCGCGTATTGTGTAATAGGCTGAAGCCATATACGGATTCACTGATAGGAATGTATCAGTGTGGCTTCAGATCAAAGAGATCGACCAGTGACCAAATATTCACAATACGCCAAATCTTGGAAAAGACCCGTGAGTTCAACAAAGACTCACACCACCTATTTGTCGTCTTTAAAGCAGCTTTCAACACGCCGATACAATCGAAGTTTTTTGACGTCCTAGATATCCCGGCAAAGAATGTTCGTCTTTGCATGACGACACTATATCGTACTCAAAACGTTGTCAGGGTGGGAAAAAACCTCTCCAAACCCTTTGATACCAAGAGGGCGATGCTCTGTCGTGCGATTTTTTCAATCTTCTGATCTGTAGAAAACTTCGTCTATCTTGGATCCGAGATTACCAGCAACAACAACGTCAGCCTGGAGATCAGCCGAAGAATCTCGCTTGCATACAGATGCTTTTTTGGGTTGCGCAAGCAAATGAGAAGTAAAGCCCTCTCCCGAAAGACAAAAATCACGATTTATTAGACGCTGAGGCATGGACGTGATTGAATCAGATGAAACAGCGTTGGAAGTATTCGAGAGAAAGATTCTTCGCAGGATTTTCGGTCCTATTAGAGTCGGCGACGAGCTTAGGTCATGTATGAACCTTACGAGCTATTCGCTGAGGTTGACATAGTCCAGCGCATAGAATTCCATCGGCTGCACTGAGCTGGGCACCTCATTCGAATGGACGAAAGACCTCCAGCACGCATGGTTTACATGGGAGGCCCAAACTTAATTGGAGGACGCCGAAATAGAGGACGACCGGGCACGCGTTGGAATGACCAGGAGGGCGAGATCCGTAGTAGGCTGGCGACTGGCGCCAGCACGAAAAAGACTATAGAGGCTGGCGCGCCTTCCTAAATGCGGCAATGGCCGCAAAACGGTTGACAGCCATTTAAGTATGTAAGTAAACAAGCAAATTCAATCGCGGGGCTTAAGATCCCAAAGTTCGGCAAAATCTAAATCTTCTCTTGATCAGAATTGAAAAATGAGTTTATATAGCCTATATGAGCTAGACATTTTGTTTTTTATAGAAACTTGCCCTTGTTATCCCAAAGAATTATCGACTGACGAATTTTCTTTGAAGCCATTTAATAAACAATACTAGACTTTTCGATTTTCTTGGACAAATACTTCTATACTAGCACATTCAGAGGAGCATCAGTTGAAATTTTATAACCATAAACTGCACAGTCTTATTAATCCTACTTGTTAGTTGGTTTTAACAAGCTGAACTAGTATTATAAAGTAAAGCTGTACCTTTTATTTGGTTTTTATTGATTTGTAAAATTTTAGACAAGATCAAGACATTGCCAGCAAATTTTACTCATTAGTCTCTTACACATGCCTTCTAAGCAGCAACAATAAAGTGTTCTGCAAATTCCTTAAATCTAAAACTAAGATATGCAACATCAACTACATCTCTCGCGCAACTGCCTTCTACACATATGACTCGAAATATGCTCAAACTCATTTTGCATTTTAGTTTGTAATTTAGTTTCATTTATTGCGATTTTACATTGACGCCTGACACGCAAATTCGTGTAATCCGGTGCACAGTGCACAAAAATCTACAAACTTGCAATAGTATTGCCAAACATATACAGAGACACAAACACACTTCGGGCGCTATTTGCTTCATCACCCAAACTTAGCACAAACATCTTCGTTTTGCGCGCCACACAAAGTCCAATTAAATTATGAGGTCCACACGCCACAGCGACAACGAGCACCGACCAAGACTAAAAACAAGAAGAAAAAGAAGAAGAAGAAGCAGAAAAACGATGCAGATATAGTACATATATATATATATATGCATATATATATATATGTATATGTTTGTACAAGTATTTATATGCTGCATATGCTGTGGGTCTTTCAGGATTTGAAAATGGGTGCTGTATACAATGTACCTACCAGCATAAGCGTAAGTTCTGTAAAATTAACAAGCCCGCACAGCAAACTTAGTGCACAGCTTAGTCAGCTCCACACCACATCACACCGCACCAAAAGAAACCAAATGAAACCAATCCAGTCAGCCAAGTCAACTGCTTGCGACCGCTGCTTATGCTTGACTTGACAAGGAGACAAGCACTTCGAGGATGAGGAACCGGCGCAAAGTCTCCTCACACTTTATTCTAAAACGTCGACGTCTTCGTCTGTTTGACTGCGGTGTAAGAGTAATTAAAATCCCTTGATTAATATGTAAATTTAATGAGATTACGAATTCAGCGAACAAGATTAGGAATTCACGGTCTGCTTTTCTGCATACAAGTCAAGTCCAATGCGCGCTCGCTCTGCTGACTTCTACCACTACTACCCGATATTCTATACAGTCAGACAGACAGACAGACAGACAGTCATTGCGTCTGTTTGGCAATCTGTCAGACAGCGTCGACATTCAACGCGAATGAATCGTATGCGAGTGTTGAGTATCTTGTAGATACAATATATTTGCTCAAGTGTCGTCGTATGTACGTGGTACGTGCTACATTCATACAATCATACAATACCTCCTTCTTTTCTTCACAACATTCGTAATTTTCACTTTGTTAACAGTCCAGTCCACTGGTGCAGTCCACACACTTCTACGATAAACGATATAGAGCAACTTCGACGACGACGGCGACGACGACTGCCCGTTTGGCTATCAGTCCTGCGTCTTCTGCTTCGCCGGCTCCAGCTTGTTAACATTTCTGCGAAAAGCGTTTTGCTCGCTTGCTGTGGATATTTGCAGCTTTTTCCGTGTATCTCTTTGGCGTTTACAAAACGCGCGTCGTCGTAGTCGTAGTCGGCTGGCAGCGTTTTTAAGAGCGGCAGCATTCATGCCACCCAAATTGTGACAGTAAATTGCGCTGGCAACGCTTTTAAGTAAATAAAATAAGAAAAACTGGACCCCAACTGCTATAAATGCAGCTGAGAAGTGTTATTGATTTGTTTTTGCCAAATGCAAATGTTGGCGAAAATCATTGTCGGCTTTTTAGAGATCGCTTAATACAAAATGGCTAAGAAATTTTCTATTTAAGAAAATATATCAACTGTGTCTGTGATAATTTCTCATTACAATTAATAGTTTGTTGTATGTTTAAATATGCATAGCCAAATAATAATGGAGATATAATTCAAGATATCTGCTCCTTTTTTGAGTAATAAAGTGATCAAGAATTGCTAACAAAGTCAGAAAAATTTATTTGACTTGTTGAAGACTTTAAAAGAAAAGGCAAAGGTGCACAATTGAGGCTAGTATACTACTATGATTACTATCAGAACCGAGCAGAGGTCAAAACGCCATCAGTTTGTGAATTTTTTTTCTTTATATACGAGCCTTGGATGTCAATCTCTCTCTCTCTCTCTCTCTCTCTCTCGACTGAATAAAGTAATTTAATCAATCAAACGAATTCATTTCATGATTAAGTGTGAGGCAGTGACCAAGCTCATATTTCTTCAGTGTTTGAAGTGAATGCAAACTATTTCAATAGATCTTTGATCCAGTAAACAATTTTCCCTACCTCAGCCCGATAATATGCTAACAGTATATTAAAACAAAGATTTGCCTTCTCCTTAAAAATCAGAGTATGGAAATGTCACCGTGCTCCAAAAATGTTTAATATTTTCATTAAGGATCAATCTGTTCAATAAAGTTTAGTATTGAATAATACACCATCACCGAAAGCGCATCATATTACAACCATTTTCTGCTCCCTTCTAATATTACTTTAGGTCTTTTATTTTATGGTATTATTACATCACAACTGAGAATATGATCCTGTGAAGGAATTACATATACCAATGGATTCTTGACAACACAAAAAAATACAATTAATGTTCAAAATATTGTTCATCGGCAGCTGGCAGTTTGTGGATTCCATTCTAAAAAAAAACTTCTCTGGCTTGGCGGTCAAGAAATAATCGAGCCAATTTTTAATACAAGTAGTAATCAGAAGGGGTCATGTCTGGACTATAAGGCGGGTGAGGTAGAACTTCCCAGCCACTGTTTTCCAAATAGTTTTTAACCGGACCTGCAACATGTAACCGAGCGTTGTCATGATGGAAAATTATGAATTCGTGTCTGGTCACATATTCTGGTCGTTTACCCGCTATCTCACTCTTCAAACGAATCAGTTGTGTTCGGTAGAGGTCACTTTTGATCGTTTGACACGATTTCATGAGCTCATAATACAACACACCCTTGTGATTCCACCAAATACAGAGCGTGTTGAAGGTTGGCCGTGCTTCACATACGATTTCTTGCGCTTGGGGTTATCGTAATGAAGCCATTTTTTCATCACCAGTGACAATCCATTGCAAAAATGACTTGTTTTTGTGGCGTTCAAGCAATATTTCCGACAATCAGAATCGGCGTTAGACTTCTCTAGGTTTCAATTCATACGGCACCTAATTTCCAAGCTTTTGAATGAATGAATCCCAATGCTTTTTAACAACTGGAAATAGTTGTTTAAACAACTCGCAAAGCTTTTGCAAGTTCTTTATGCGTTTGGCATGCATCTTCATCGAACAATGCCTGCAATTTTTCATCTTCAAATCGTTTTGGCTGTCCGGGTCGTTCTTCGTCTTCTAAGTCGAATTTGCCACTTTTAAACCGTGCAAAAAACTTCTGGTAGGTTCGTTTAGCTAGAGCATGGTCCCCACAAACTTCTACTAAAAGACGATGACTTTCGCGTGAGTGTAGTCAATACATAGTATTATTGTCAATGGTTTGATTGAACTGGTGAAGAAATTCAAGGCTGAAGATTTTCTGAATGCTCATTACTAATGAATGCTTCTTATAATAATTATATTCATTAGATTCGTACCTTTCGCTCTCACATAACGCTCAACTACTACAATTTAACATTAAAAAAAAAAAAAAGACTCACACTCTTGCTGTCTCTCTTTCCCTAGCGAAATTTCATTTTCGGAATTTTCGATTTCGCAACTACTGCGCAACATTGACGCAGTCAGTTTGCCACACAGAGTCAGTCGTCATTCAGCATTCACAACAATATTTTGCCCTACTTTATTTTCTATTTTTCTATGCTACCGACAAACTTTTCCCCTTAGCATCCATCGAATCGCATTGCCCAACCCCCAAAATAGCAGTCAACTACCCCCAAAACACGAAACTGATTAGCGAGCGCATAGCGAGTGCGGCAACGGCGGCGGTAGCGGCGGCAACATTTTTCTCATTAGTGGCACGTTTTTCCTATTACGACTATGCAGCATCGTCGATGAGTTTTTCTGCTCATTTTCCGCGCTTTTCTTTTTTTTTTTTTTTGCTTGCTTGCTTGCTTGGATGTGTTTATGTGTGTTTTCCACAACGCTTTTCGCGATTGGGCGGCGATGCTGCGAACGGGCGGCGCACTGCGATTGGTGCGTTTTAGGCGACGACGACGCGTAAAGTGAATGCTTCGATTCGAGGGGGCGGTGAAATGCGACTTAGAAAATCAGGAAATAGGTGTGGGGTGCTTTGTGTAATGTGCGCTGGTATGAGTGTAGTTTCATATGGAATTTTTTTTTGTGATTTTGTGGCAACACTTTTTTTTTTTTTTTGATTTAGTTTTTTTTTTGTTTTGCGGTTTAGTTCAATATGTTCGATTGTTGGCTTTAACGTTAAGTGGTTTAGCTGGCATGGAATGGACAGGTGTAAAATGGGTTTTAAGAGCAGATTTCAAGTACCAAACATATTGCCAGCGATGTGTTTATTATTATCATCAGTTTCAAACCGGAGAGTTTGTGCCGCAAGCATTTGCACACCATTCACATTATTGCATTGCAGCAAATGACTTGCTGCACGAATGACATGCCATACATAAAGGCCACATGACTGAATGCAACGAAATCTGTTGGCAAACACAACAGCCAGTTGCACAAATGGATGGTCTTGAAGCGGCATTGGTATGCTGTGCGATGTGTTATGGCAACTGACCAAAAGCATATTTAAACAGTTGCAGTGTAAAGCAAATACTCACACAATCATACCACAGTTGCACAGACAGATACAACCTGCAGCATTTCACAGTACAGATTTATCCACTAAAAGCGCATAAAGTGTTGAAAAGCGCAGCTAAGCAACTGCGAACAGCGCAAAGGACACCATACAGCAGTGCAACAGCAGAATAAAGTATGCAATGCATTGCATTGCAGAACCCAAACTCCCCGCTGCATTTTGCATGCTGTGTCGCTGCACGCATTTTTACGCATGCTGCATGTGCGAAATATTGGTCAATGATGAATGACCGAGCGCAAAAGGAAAGTGGGGGTGTTATGGTCGAAGGTCGTTATAAGGTGAAATTAACATTTTGGTAGGTGGAAATTTTTTAGATTATTATACATTTCTTTGCTAACTAAGATACGTTGCTGCTAAGTATAGAAACTATCTAACTATGAACAAATAATATTTAATTTAATTGGATGATATAGATAAATGATTCAACGGAAGCGCTACTATAAAAGAACACGAATACTCTTAAGCAATTCAACGTAAACAAAAACCTAAATGATTGAAAACGAAATGGTGCTATGTACCTTGAAGTATTTACATCGCACTTAGTATTTTGCTTTGAGCGATTCGATTTTTGTTCAAGTGGGACTTGCCGGCAATTCTGTATATCTGAAGCGCATACTTCCATATTGGATTGCATCTTGAGGCCAGCAGCCACGCCATTTTTCTAGTTTTGGATAAAACGTTTTTCGACAGAGTGTGACATGCCGGACTCTTGGCAAAAATCAAGGCGCTTCTCCCGGCACCCTTCTTCCTTATGCTCCAGTCATATGTGAATGAACGCCAATTCCAGGTGAAAGTCAGAGATTAGCTGTCCAAATCTGGTGTCCCCCAAGGAAGCGTGTTGGGCCCGTTACTATACTCGCTTTTCATAGCTGCCCTGTGCAGACATAATGGCAACCGACAAAGTACTGCTGGCATCATATCGAATCGGCAGATGGTGTGCAGGAGTATTTGCACATGCTTGAACACTGGGCCCGAATGTGAAATATTAAATTTAAGCCAACCAAATGCATTAACGTCTGTTTCTCATTAAGGAGAAGGATCCCTCCTAGTGTCTAGGTGAATAATACCGTTCTCACGCAAGCTAATGAATTTAGATACCTTGACCTGACGCTGGATAAGAGGCTTATGTTTGCGCGGCACATCAGAAACCTAGTCAGCTGTTGTCGCCTCAGAATGAGGCAACTTTACTGGCTCATAAATAGACGAAATTAACTGATCTTGCGCTGCAAGGGAGCGGTTTACAACTCTGCTGTTGCCCCCGTTTAGAGGTATGGAGTCTTGCTATGTGGCATTTGTTCCAAGACACATCGAAAGCGCATTAAGGGGTTGCAAAATAGAGCTCTGCGGATGATAAATGATTGCCCATGGTTCGTCCGAAACAGCATACTCCATACGGACCTTCACGTGGAAACAATAGAGGAGAAAACTGGCTGCCATACCAGTCGGTACAACACAAAGCTGACCGCACACTGCAACAGACTTGCTTGCACTCTACCAAACAGACTTGCTCGCACTCTATCAATGACGATCAACAGACTGAGAAGGCGTAATGTCTTCCTCTAATCGAAAGCCGCTTGCGGGCCCAGTCTTGCTACCCTTCAAGGAGCCGGCGATGCTTCATAATAGAATCCCTTATTGTTAAAATTTAAATATAAATTGATTCAATAAACTTTATTTAAAAAAAAAAAAGATAAAACGTGTATAACGTATCTCGTGAACATAAGCCTCCTATCGAGTATTACACTGAGGTATTTGTGAGTAGCTTACATGCTCCTCCAAAACAAAAACTTCTTCTTCTTCTTGTTGTAAATATCTGAAGGAAAGTTTGCTGTAATATGCATAATGTTAGATCTAAAACCACGACCTGGAATACTACCGCATAGATGCACCTCTTTTTCGGAACATTGAATATCCTTTCCGTTAAGAAGCTACTTTTGTTTGTTCAGACGACCGCAATGCCCTGTCATCCTGTCAAAAGCTTGCAGAATATTCATGAAAACAATCAAAGAATATTCATTATGTTCCAACGCTTCAAGGGCAAAGTTGTTCTGGAGTGCCGTAACTTTTACGAAATATAAAATGCTACTTTGATATGCTCTGGATAACCCCTTCTAGTTGCAGAATCCGGCTTAAAATTATTTTTTTCATCATCTTACCGAGGGCGGAAAGAAGATTAATCGGTCTGTATGAGCCAGCTTCGGTATACTGCTTTTCTGGCGCAGATTTTTACACCCTTGAACTGGTCTGTAACATTGTAGCTAGTAATTTTTCGTTACAAAGCAAAATGTTTTTGGATCATCTTGGTAGACTACACACTTCGTCCCAGAGAAAACACGGAAACCAGAAACTTAATTTGAAAAATCATTCTACGAAAGAGCATGGCTTCATTCGTTATACACTTACAACTATTCAAAAAGAAAGAATGTTGCAGTCAAGTGTATGCGCTGTTACTAACAACTTGTAAGAACGATACCCTTTCTAGTGGTCCGATCTTGGTCTGCATGGAATATTCTTTTAGGAATCATGCTAGATATATCAAGTTAGACATTTCTGGCTAAATATACAACAGTAAAAAACATATTTTCATACAAAAACTGAAAAAGATTGAACAGATTTATATGAAGGCTGCCACTTTTAGTAGTCCAATCTGGACCTATTTTGAATATTGTAATCCAAATTTGGTGTTTCTAGCAATATTAACTACAGCAACTTCTCCTTAAGAAGGGGGTAACCGTACAAAAGGAAACACTTAAAAGAAAAAAAGAAAAATTTTGTAGTTTTACTGGCATCACACACGGATATTGCCTATATGTACTATGCTTTGAATGGATTGTGGAAAAGATAGAATTTGACTGTTCGTTAAGGGACACCTCTATTCCAGTTTCTATTTTTTGTTTCACCGGTTATCAAACAAGAATTCTTCGTAAGACCTTGCCATCCCTACTCAATATTATCCATTTTTACACTCATTATTTGCTTGTGCACAGAACAGATCTAAAGCATTGCTGATACCATTCTACATCGAGGTATGTGCGAATTGTATTACAAATATTACAAATAAAATAATTTGAGAGAGATTTTAACTTTGCAAAAATTTGGAGATAAGTAATAAAGCAAAAATTGGCACTGAACTTGCAAGAAACTTAAATTCTTCATACTCAGTTCGGCATTTATTTATTATCAGAAAATTCACATTTATAGTCAATGTGCTTCAGCAAAAGTCAAATGGCACACTTAAACTCTGCAACTCGATTTGTGATTTGTGCAAATAAAAATGCCGGAAGCTGGCTTCAAAGTGCTGCAAAACGTTTACAAGCAAAATCTGTTCGCTGGCGTTGGTCAGTTCTATGAATTTCTATACAATTCAGAAGCGACTTTACTTTACTTTCCCTAAACTGCTGTTGGTGTGTGAGTGCTCTGTAAAGTCTAACGCTTTCAAATGTTGCCATATATTTGTTTGTCTGTTTGTGTGTATGTCTCTTGCTGTCCCTCTGTATGTCTGTCTGTCTGTCTGTGCGAAATCTTTTTCAAGGACTTTTACCAAAAGCCAAAAAATATCATAGCATATTTTTGAGGGCGTGCGGTGCAATGACTTCTACATTTACGTAAACTCAACTCAACTCAACTCCATTTGCCACAAGACTACGGGTCGACTCTACACGCTATGGCAACAGGCGTGCCCAGCTGTCTGTTGTTAGTGTCTTTGGCTGACTTTGCCATTCTGAGTTGAGGATATGTATTCGTATCTCAGTATTTTGCATGTTTGTGTGTATTTGCAACAGACTGCTATGGGTTTTTCCCTTTTTTTTTCGGTTCGTCCTTTTTTTTTTCTTTTTCCGTCTTTCTTATTGCAATTTTTTTGGGATTATTTTTATGGTTTTGTGTTCGAGTGCGAGTTTTAGAAATCGGAGCATTTTTAGAGATACACATACACACACACACAGACAGTCAGTTGCATGCTCCGTTTATGTTTGTGTGTGTGTGTGTGTGTGTGTAACTGTGTATGAAGTTCTTTCTATACGTTATACAACTGTCTGCCCTTTACTCTGCCACTCGTCGGTCTTGGTGTGAATTTTACTTTTCATTGAAGGCCAAGCGTGCTGCCGGAAATTCTGCACCCACTCAACTCACTCCAAACCCCGAATCTTTACCAATCTTCTTGTCATCGCTTGCTTGGCAATAAAACTTCACCCCAAAAGTATGCAATATATTTTCTACTCGAGATTCGCATACACACTGAGACACGGGGTATCCTGTTCCGTGTTGGCTGCCTTACTGCCTGGCTGGCGTTCTCGTTACTCGTTTTACTTGCTTTGAAGGTCAACTAGAAGTGTCTGTGCTTTGGCAGACGGCAAAGAAAAAATGGCACTTTTTGAGGATTTCTCTACGCTTACCACGAGTATGTATGTGTGTGTGTGTGTGTGTGTGTACGTCTGTGAAATGGGTCAAGGACGTGTCTTTGGCTTCAATGTTTGTATGTTTGATTGCCAAAACTTGTGCCACTTTAAAAATTTTGGCAATGTCAGTTACACCAAATAAAGCGCTTTAAACCAACTGTTGCGCCTAGCAGTATGCAACGCCATATTGTTTTTGTTTAAAGCGTTGCAGGAGTAACGTATCGCACAAGAATTGCAGCAGAATGCCATTAGGCTGCACAAATAGGAATTTATGCTACATTGTGTGTGAAATGGAGGCAAAGCCTAAAAGTGCAGGTGCTTTTATATGCCTAAAAGTAGGCAACACAGTTTGTTTGCGTATTTATTGCAAAAACACAGCCGCATGTTTTTGGCATGTTTGGCAACAACAATAATAAAATCAACAACAAGAACAACTGCAAATCGCTATTTGTCGATGTGATGATTCATGTTGCATAAGCACAGGCGGTGTGGCTTTGTTTTTTGCCATAGTTGGCGGTAAAAATTGGTCAATTGGAATGTAATTCATGCCAGCACTTGCACACACACACACGCACACGGCAGCGATTTTTGTGTGTCGTTGGCAGCATCGTGCTGCAATCATTACTCATACGCACTGTTTGCCGCCAAAGTTGATCAAAACAATCAGCAACGGCGCCATCGAGTCGGACACACACACTCACACACACACACATATTATACGTCGCTTTCAAAACTGCATTTTGCATGCCTATCTGTGCTTCTCTATGTGCTCATGCCATTGTCCTTTCGTACGTCCTTTCCGTGCTCGTTTATAACTGTTCAACTGTGCGTTTGAAATGCGTTTTAAAGCATTTCCGTTTGGCCTGTTGCACTCTTTTTTAGTCCGAACATTTGACTGTATGTGCGTGTTTGTTGTTGTTGTTGTACAAAATCGAGATTTATATATATATATATATATATATATATATAAATTTATTTTATTTCTGGCGGCGTTCACTGAAAGTGAAATTTTCAGAATGCATCTATACACAAAGAAGAAAAAAAAAAGTATTATGCTATGCTCTATTTGTAAAAAATATATTTATATATAAAAAAAACTTATAAAAATATTTCTGCAATATATGTACATATATATTTTTTTTTTTTCGTTTTGCTCTTGAACAAGTGCTATTGAACTTGATTTTCATCGATCAAATGCTATAAGCTTTATTGTTTTGCTTTTCAATGCCACCAGACACAGCTAGACTGCAAAGAGTCTGAACTAACATACTTGTTTGAGGAAATGGCGTGTATTAAAAGGGCTCAGCTCTTACAGATATTTAAGCTAACTGTGACCTATATGTTCGAGCTAATCGGTTAAAAGATACGTGCTGTTTCTTACAAGGCTTTGCAGTGTTTATTGCATCCAAACCAAGAAAAAGTGACCAAGAAAGATGCTGTCTTAACTTTTGTTTAGCATTAGCTTCGAGTCAAATTATACAAGTCAGTATGTGTGTTTGGCATCTTCAAAGCACTTGTATTGTAATTTAATATTTTATAAGGTCCATAACAGACCATGGGAGCGGGTAGCTACAAGCTTGTTGCCAGCTGTCCTCGATGGGACAAGCAGACATTTTTTTTTTTTTACTGTTTACGACCCTTAGAATCCACTGTCAAATAATGGCCATGCATTCAGTACAACAAAAATATGTCAATGCAACAAAAAAAATTATGCAATTAGGAGAGAGTAATGGCTCTCTGGCTATTTTGGATAGCTTCCATACAAATCTGTCACCTTGACTGAGTTTTTGTAAGAGAAACATTTGATTGTGGTTTCGTTTGGATGGAGGTAGAAATATAAGAACCATTCAAATGTGGCTGCAGTGTACCTCGAACTCAAGCAAATTCGACTACAGCATTGCTTCTTGTTCTTGTTGATTTTTACAAACAAATTTAATGTTGAATGGGTATACAGGGTATCACGAAATCGAATACACTCAATTTCAGCTCCATTTCTTATTTTTAGGCCCTTTACCGAAGGTACAAGAGCCAATTGGTTTTGTGCAAATGTATCTAACAGGTAGAAATAATGGTTGAAGACTCCCAAAGTTACCCCCTTTATGGTCAAGAGTGATAGAGGAGTCGATATAGACATGTCCGTCTGTCCGTCCGTATGAACGAAAAGATCTCGGAAACGGTTATAGATAGAAACTTCGTGCTTTTTGCATTCGACTAGGACTTCGCCGGAATTTTACAATTTTATTTTAAAATTTTGCCCCTCCCCCCTTCCCCATAAAATCTCTACGAAATAACGTCCCTCCAAGCCAAAATCCAAAAAGTTCATCAAAATCGGATAAAAAATTTTATAAGCAATTGAATTTTAACGACCTATGATACTTCCTGTCCTCCCTTTTCTTTGCATACATATAAGGCACGTATTCGTAGTGTGAGAAGTGGGAGTAGCAAAATACTTTTCGTTAGTACCATTTTTTCCAATTAATTTCCTACCTTTTGGTTTTGCACTGCTTGGTCATAAGCTAGGGAAACATTTGATGTGTTTGTTAGGCGACCTGTGTTGGTATAGGGCTTCTTACAGTAGGTTATGCCCGACTGTAATTTTCTTACTTGTTATAAGTAAGTTTATTTAGCTCATAGTTTCAAAAGTTTATTAAGAAAGTAGTGAAGACATGATGGTGCCTTGAATGACACTACATTGAAGAAGTTATACAATAAAAAAAACTTCTGAGTTCACCTTTCCGTTCTCAATTTCGAGCAGTTGATGTAAGAAAATCTTAACTAATGTCTTGGCCAAAATTTGTCCAGTGGATCTTTATTTTTCGCGTACCAATCTATATATGAACATAATTTTATCCAATACTTGTAAGATACACTAAACTTAGAAAGGATGGTAAATTTGTAGGAGAGCTACCTCTTATAGAAGTGTTGGCACGTTTTACTTAATACAAGTTATCAAGAAGAGCGTATAGGCGAGTCCAAATGGCCTAACTTCAAACGTTTAACGTTTGTAGTCTTCAAGTTCTTCAAGATAGACAGACGGACAAACAGATGCAAATGTCTATATCGACTTAAATGTTGATGCTGATCAAGAATATATAAATGAGGTATGACTAACCTCTCATTGCCTCTGGCATACATGCTACGCAAACCTAAAATAACATTTTATACTCTGGCTACAAAGTGTGTATACAAAAATATTCTGGTACGAAAACTTTATACGACTGGTAGGGAAAAATGGACGCATATTCCTTATTCGCACTTGTCTCTATTCAACAAAGGGTCAGCACTGCATTACTTTACATATGTATATATGTAAATTATACTAATTAGTCTCCGCAATATGCTAAGCTATATACAGGCAACAAATAGTTTATTTTATTCTGCTTGCAGCCTAATTTTAGCTTCACTTTAGCCTACAACAATTCCCAGGAACCCATATAAAAGTTAACATTGATCCTCCATTCAAATATTTCTTTTTTCTTAGGTACCAAGCGTTGGTGACGCCGTCGACGAGTAGATTTTTTGCGTTAATTTTATTTCTTTTGGCTGAATGCAACGCGACTCATTCGCACAACACGCCCAATTCGCAAAATAAAAAGCAAGCACGCGCCAAGTGGGTCGCATTGGCGTGCAGAAGGAGAGTGACTGTTATTAAAACTACGCAAGCGGGGGGGCATATACATGCATATATGTACATGTGTGTGTGTGTATATTTTGTAAAAAATGGCTCCGCCTACCATTGCCGAACCTAGTTGAATGCGTGCTATGCTTTTTATTTTTTATTTTTTTTTTATTGTTTTTTGGCGGCAAAAAATAATGTTTTTCGTTTTTGATTTTTTGGCACACATTTTTTTTGTATGCCAATTTTTGACTTTTTTGCTTATGCTTTATGTTTTTATTGGTTTTTGTTGTTTTTAGTGATGCTGCCACAGCTTTTGTTGTTGCTGCTGCTGTTGTTGTTTGCCGCGCGTTAGGCGTTGTCGAGGCATGAACGCTTTTATTTGCAACAGTAGGAGGCGGCTGCCGGCTGTTAGTAACTGACTGAGATCGGTGGCAACATCGACTGTTGACTCTTCATTTTTGTTCCAATTTTCGATTTTTCGTTGTTTTTTTTCGAAAGCCAGCTTTTTTTTTTATTTTTTTTTTATTTTTTAATTTCTTTGTTCTACAGTGTAAGTGTGTGTGTGTGCGTTTTTTTGTAAATGTATATGTGTGTGGGTGTTTGCACGACCAGGCGCGCTTTTGCCAATTTATTGATAAATGTTTGCCCCATTGGGTTAGTGTGCGTTCATGCGTAAGGAGTTTGAGTGAAAAGGATGTTTTGCTGCTGCTGCTGCTGCTGCGGCTGTTAGCTTTTTGCTGCTGTTGACTGTCAAGGGTTAAGCAAACGCTGCACATGGGTGCATTTTACATAAGTGTATTGTATCTATGCGAATGTAGCTATGCAGATGTAGTTCGCAGTTTGCGCAAAACCAAGGCTCTAAACTGTCAACAACAGTGACTGGCTTTTGTTTGAGTGGGCTTAGATGTTGCAAATCTCAAATTTGTGGACAGACTTAATTAAGCTCGAAGCCTAAGAAGACTTAAAATTGAAAATATCTTAAGTTAATTCGGAATAATATTTTAAAATATCAGCAATGCTGTAAAATGTCATTCGCACAATTTATGCAATAAGAGTTTATTAAATAAATAAAATAATTAAGAATGCAACACAATAGCATGCACTCATGCTGGAATACTTACTTACTTAAATAGCCTTCAACCGTATTTCGGCGCTGGAGTTAGTTTTTTTTAATGCCAAGTACGGAGAGTTCTCTCCATACCAGGCCATCACAACGCGTGCCCATTCGTTCTCTATTTCGGCGTCCACTAATCAAGTTTGGGCCCACCATGTAAACCATGCGTTCTAGAGCTCTTTCTTCCATTCGACTGTGGTCACCAGCCCAGTGCAGCCGCTAGACTTTTATGCGCTGGACTATGTCTACCTCATCGAATAGCTCGTACAGCTTGCAGTTCATACGATATCTACACTCATCGTCGACTCTAATAGGACCAAAGATGCTCGGGGAAAATCTTTCTCTCAAAGACTTCCAACGCTGTTACATCTGACTCCATCACGGTACATGCCTCTACGCCATACAATAGAACCGGGAGTATCAGCGTCGTATAGATTTTGATTTTTGTCTTTCGAAAAAGCATTTGATTGCAAGCTTGATTCTTCGCCTGATATCTAGGCTGGCGTTGTTGTTGCTGGTTATCTCGGATCCAAGATAAACGAAGTTTTCTACAACACTGAAGTTGAAATTCTCAATCAGCGAGAAGACACTAAGTACTTCGTCTTGTCCTCATTCACAGCTAGATCCATGAGCCGAGACTATTTTTCAATCTCTGAGAACGCCTTGCTGACTCGCCGTTTCTGCCTACCAATTATATCGATGTCATCGGCGTAAGCGAGCAGCATCACATTCTTTTGTACCTTTCTTGGTACATATCTAAGGGGTCAGAGAGGTTTTCCCCAGCCCTGACAACATTTTGTGCGTTAGATAGCGTCGTCATGCAAAGAAGGACAATCTTTGGCGGGATACCTAGTGCAGACAGGTCGTCGATCATATCGGCGTGTCGGAAGTGGCTTTCTTAAAGAGAGGGCAGAGAACACTGAGATTCCAGTCATTGCATATGCGCCTTCATTGGATCATATCTGGCATAAAAGTTGGTGCATGCTTCTAACCAACTCTTCGCTACCGGTCTTCAATAACTCAGCTTGTAGCCCATCAGAGCCTGCCACACTGTTATTTTTCAGCTTTTTAATAACTGAATCCACCTCGTTATAGTCCGGTGGCGCTACAGTAGTTCCATTATTAACTGTTGGTTCCAGTGTCATTTCTCTATCGGTGAAATTGTGCGCATCACCGCCTCCGAGTGGGTAAGAAAATTGACTTCTCCATTATCTCAATGATTCCTGTTCCTGTTCCAGATTTCCATTTTTGTCCTTACAGAAAGTTACTCCATGTTTAAAACCTTCAGTCAGACGCTTGACCTTTTGATAGAATTTTCGAACTTCATTTCTGTCACTTAACATCTCAACATCCTCAAACTCCCGCCTTTCTTGCTTCTTTTTCTTGTGTCTGAAGAGGCGTTTCTCCTCTTTTCGTTTCTCTCGATATCGCTCTCTAACAGCTCGCGTTGCTCCCGACTGCATAGTTCGCTGATAAGAAGCGTTTTTCTCTGCACTAGCATTGCCACACTCCTCGTCGTACAAAGAATTCTTCACAGGTTTTGTATAACCAATGACATCCTTGGCAGCGCTATCCATGAAGCGGGTGATATGTTTCTATCTCGAGAAGACGGAGAGCAGTCGTGAGAGTGTGTTTGAAAAGGCTTCGGCGTTCAGCTCTGATTGTAGCTTGCTGACGTCTAGCTTTCGTTGCATGTTGGAACGTGCTGCAAGCACTACGCTGAGCCTAGTGCGTACCTTGGCTGCGACAAGATAGTGGTCGGACTCAATGTTGAGACCACGTAACGTTCGCACGTCCAACACGCTCGTTGCGTGTCTTCCGTCAATCAAAACATGTTCAAATTGTTTGCGTGTTATTTGATCTGGACTCAGCCATGTAGCCTTGTGAATGTTGAGGTATTGAAATCTGGTACTACAAACTAACATGTTTCGACCTGCGGCGAAATCTATTATCCTAGATTTTCAAATTTTTCCGAAGGTTGGGTCAAAGATTTCTTCCTTCCCAATCTTGTCGTTGAAATCACCAAGCATGATTTTGACATCGTTTTTGGGACAGCGCTCGTACAGACGTTCCAACCACTCATAGAACTCATATTTAGCATCGTCTTCTTTCTCTTCCGTCGTGACGTGCGCACAAATCAGGCTTATTTTAAAACATTTAGCCTTGATGCATATCACGGCTAGACGCTCGTTAACAGACGTGAACCTGGAGACGAGGCCACGTAGTTTCCTAGTCACTACGAAACCACATCCAAATGCGTGCTTACTCGCATGGCAGCTGTAGTAGATGTCACAAGTTGCTTTTTTAGAGCAGCCTTGCATCTTTCGCCTTGCATCTTTCGAGGTTATCAACCAGCTGGATATTTGCAGCATCCCAATTAAGGGTGCGGACATTCCAGGTGCATACCCTTAAATCGTGATCCTTATATCGTTTCCGTGCGTCGTTTAGTATTTTCCTATTTGAACCATCTGTATCTTGTTTATGTTGGAGAGTGCGCCTGGCAGGGCAGTCCGAACATGCATGACGGAGCAACAATTGACCTGTAGACCTTAGAAATTTCAGAGCATAAGAATTAGTTTGGAAATTAAGATGTTCTAATTTTTCTTCAGATAACTTTTATATTCAATCTACGTGTCAATAAAATTCGAATAGAATATTCCGTATATATATTGCACAACTCTAAGGTTAGCTCCTATACAAAGTGGACCCTGCGATTGGTCCACATTTGCTTCTATTAACTTATTTATGTGTATCTCAGCTTGTAATCCTTTACGAAGAGGACTCTGCTAGTTTCAGGCCAATTAATGCCATTTCGACTTTGTAGAAACTCTGATTATATTTCAACTTTGATAACTCTTCTGCACACAACTGCACGACTAACGAAATGAGCGAAATAAATCTGAAAATCTTATAAAGCATGGCATATAATTTAACACACGCGGTTGACAGGCGTCGAAGCGTGCAGACAGCAATTCGCGTATTCGCACGTAAAACAGCTGCTATACGGTTAATGATTTACCAAATTATGCAGCCGCAAATGTTAAATATATATAGCCAAGCGTGTGGAGGACGTTGTTGTTGGCTTGTTGTTGGTTGCCAACCAAAACTCTGTTATGAAAATGTTTATTAATTGAAAAAGGTAAAACATGAGAATTGTTTGCAACAGCAATCGAAATGCCAAATGGCAGCCACAGCAATGGCGTATGACCAGGAGGCGGGCGCTGCTGTACACTCAGCACTGTTCGATTTCGATAATGCGGTCGCTGTTGGCCACAAAAACAGTTTGTTGTTGTCAGTGTGGCAAAGTGGCACTCTGGCAGTGGCAGTGGAGTCAGTGCAGTGTAGTACAGTGCAGTGCAACGACATCATGTTGTGCAGCGAGTGCATCCAGTGGCAGCGGCAGCCACCACACTCACCACAACAGAACTCAATAATTGGCTGGTAAAATATATAAAATAGCAAATTGGCGAAAATATTTCGTAGAAATGTGCGCACAAATGAAGATTTCATATATAATTTACGCGTCATACTAAGAACTGCGATGGGACGTAAAATGTGCCGGGTGACCTTTGAATGTTTGATGTGCATATAGTGAAGGACATGCAAACAGACGGTCGAGAATACATATATGTATGCACTTTATGCATGCATAACTTGAAGATATTAAAAAGTTATAATTGGCTTTGTTAAGAGCGTAAATTAATATTAAACGAATTAAATCATAGTTGAACGAAGCATAAATATGTTTACTGAGGATGCCTGCCTGTTATTTAAAGTTATTAAATGTAATAAACGAAATTATTATATAATTAGCCAGAATTAACTTTCAAAATTTAATTTAAACTTAACATAAAAACATTTCATTGCAGCATTTAATAAACATGAAGTTGTATACTTCCTCCATATTTATGTTTACTCTGCTCCCCTCATAATTAACTTCAACGAAAATTAATTTGCATACAACTTTCGCATGGCTTATTAAAATGTTCACTTGCTGACAATTACAAAAATAACATAGCATACTTCAAGGCACTCAAGCCAAACACTACAGCTGCAACAATTGCAATCTGCTCATTGCTCGTGTGTAGTGGTTTGTTTATTTTTATACAATACTACTACAATATATTAGAAGCAGTGAAGCCATTAAGTATGTTAACAAGCCAAGTAGTCAGTTCCTCTTCTTAGATTGCAACAAAGCGCAAGCAAAATAGAAATATAAAGCATTGCATACTTTTAGCGGCTTAAGCCAAATGCACACTTGGAGTGCAGCGATGCTTCCTCTATTTGTCATTGTATTGTTGCGCTTGCACTGCTAGTCAACTAAGTGCATCATCATCAACGTACTCATCAGCAACATCATCAGCATCAACAACATCCACTCGTCCTTCTTTAGTTGTCGTTGACGTCGTCATTGTGAATATCAACGGTATATATATATATATATTTTTTTTTTTTTTTTCTATTAGATCTAGAGCAGCCGGCTTTGCGATGTAGCTACTATACGGCAAGTGTATTATTTAATTGTGTTTTCTATTATTTAGTACCCTACACGGATGTTGGCCTTACAAACTATTTGCAGGTATTTGTATTTTTTTGATGGGCGAAGTTAGCTTCTTTAGTGCGCGAAGTACTTCTCTTGTCTTGGCCAGTCTCGGTCAAAAGCCTACTACACGTCGATGAAGGCACAATTACAGTACTGCTTTGCGACGAAGGTTTCGACGATCTGGTTGACCACTCTGTGGACCTTTTCGGAGCTTCCATATGGGGGCAATGGTAGCATTGTATACGGCATGTTTGCATCTTAATGGAACAGTGCTTCAGCATCCAATACATTTGAGCTTGCCTCACTCCACATCGGATGACAAGGTTCCTGATGTGCCTGGCAAAGGTCAGTCTTCTGTCTAATGTTAAACCCAGATACCTTACTTCATTTGCTTGGGTAAGGAAGATATTGCTCAGGCGAAGTGCGGGTGGTGTTCTCCTTCTAAGCGTGAAGCAAACATTTATGCATTTGGTTGGATAAAGCTTAATGTTCCACTGCTTAGCCCACATAATCTGCTACGTCATGCTCACAAGCGGAGTTATATAGCATAGCCACGTCGTCAGCATAGGATGCCAGCAGTATTTTTTCTGGTGCTAGATCAACAGGCGTCGGAAGATCGATTGTAAAAAGCGAATACAGCAAGGGCCCCAAGACGCTTCCTTGTGGAACACCAGAGTAAACGGAATGTGTTGTGGAGAGTTTATCGCGTACTTTTTAGTGGAAGCACCGATCAGCCAAATATGATCGCAACATCAAATGGAAAGGCGTCGGCAGAAGCGCCTTAAGTTTCGCCAACAATCCATCATGCGACACTCTGTCAAACGCCTCCTGCACATCTATAAAAATACCGTTGCAGTAATTTTTGTCATCGAACGCTTGCAGAATGTGGTTAACCACTCTATGCACCTCCTCCACTGTGTTGTGACCCACATGAAACCCAAACTGGTGTTCCGGCAATGCCTCTCTGTAACATTCCAGTTCCGTCACTCTTGTCACGAATAGTCTTTCCCATACCTTCGACAAAGAAGGCAGAAGACTTATCGGTCGAGAAGCGTTTGGCTGATCCTCTAGCTTGCCAGGGTTATGAATCATTGAAATCCTTGCCATTTTCCACTTAGCCGGAAAGTGCTGTAGTTTCAGCATTGCGTTAAATATTAACGTAATGTAAAGTATTGCACTAAACGGAAGGGCATTCAAGGTTCTATAGCATATACGGTCGTGTCCCGGAGCCTTGTTAACAGGAAGTTCCTTTATCATTGATATTACCTCAGCAGGTTGCACTTCTCTAATCGAAAAATCAAGCTGTAGTGGAGTCTCCAGTGATCGCTGCACGTCCACAACTTGGTCATCTTCTGCTAGCTCAAATGAGCTGAATCTGTTTTCTAGGTGTGTCGCAAATATGTTGGCCTGCTGGCTATCCGACTTAGACAACTCACCGCTAGCGACTAAAACAGGGACTTGCCTTGCAACATGCCTTTTTGTAGCCCTTGTCGCCTTCCACAGTGAGTAGTTCGCGTCAGCGGTGTTATCCATAGTTTAGAGTCTGGCTTCAAAAAAGGCTGCTTTCTTAGAGCGCAGCATCTTCTTCAAAACGTTAGTTGATCTGCAATATGCCGACTTGTCCATGGGGTGTTGAGTGCTAATAAATCTTCTTCTTAATCTTCTTTTCACTTGGAGAAGTTCACTGTTAGCTTGATCAAGTCGAAAACAGAAGAATTGATGCCGTGGCTCACGAACGAGCTATGTAAATAAAAGCTTAAAACTCCTAAGAGTAGGCTACAAATTTTTTGAACGCTTAATAAAACAAATTTCGTCTAAAAGCAAATAATTCTTTTTATTTTTAAGTATTTCTTAAAAATCATGATTTTTTAATTTAAACAATTTAAGCGTCTAAGTACTTCGCAAAACACCCGCTTTAAAACAAAACAGAAAACTCCTAAAAGTAGGCTACAACAACTTTTCTCTAACCGAATTTACAGCATTTGCACGCTACACAAACCTACCCGCTGCCTCCTGCCATATGCCTACACTTTGATTATGACATAAAAATGCCCGCAAGTAATTTGACATCATTAGTGGACTACTTGTGTTGTTGTTGTTTGCGCCTACATGTTAGCCCCGCACGTTGCCAGGCAGTGCGCTACATGGCTCAAAAGGAAGTAAGCGTATGTGTAAGTGTAGCAGGTACTTGTAAATTTGTTTTATGCATTTCTGTTTTTATATCCTACTAATTAAACGCGCCTAGATGCATGCAGCAAACTGTGACGGAAACAATAGTTTTCGTGCTATGCTGTCTACTTAAGCGAAAAATAGACACAAGGCCTAAAAGTATGCAACCGAAAAATGTATATGCGAGGGAAGCAACTTAGTATGTGTATGTGTGTGTGTGTGTGTGATGTAAAAGGATTTTTGTTTAACTTAATTTTCAATTTAATTGCTTTGTATCTTTATATTGTATATCATAAGTGAGTATGTGAATGCAAAGGCGCAAAAGGAGTTGTCTTTGTTATATACACAAAATAGCTAAAGACTGCGTATGTAAATATATTGAAAGCGTATACATACGCACAGCCTTGCTTATACATATACATATAGATATACATATATGCGTATATAAAATACTGTTTCCTTAGTCCGCATTGAACAATTAAATTTTGCACAAAATTTTGTACACAAAATGTCATTCAACTAATTTGCATATAACATGAAACATAGACAAACGCAACCACACGCACAGCCAGTTGTTATATGTATGTGTGTGTGTGTATATATTTAGGTATAAGCGCATAGATCATACATCAGTAGCTGTGAAGATATATTTACATATGTATGTGTGCAACTCAAGTCTGGCAACGTCTAAAGTCCAAAAATTTAATGTAAAATTTTATGACAAACATCCGGACAAGCTGGGATTTCCTGCATAACTCGCTTGCGTGTATCTGTTGCTGTATTTCGTAGCACAGCTTTCGCTCTCTCTCTCTCTCTCTCTATCTTATACACAGTTTCTATATATTGCTTACTCAGTTTAGTTGCTATGTATGCGTGTGTGGTGACAGTAATCCTCTATATGTGTTAAAATACCAAAAATCTTTGCTGCAATTCTAATATAAAATATGCTAAAGTCGTGTTGAAGTTTTTGTTTCGCAAAATACTCTCCACACACACGCACACACACATGGCTATTTATTTTTCAGGTGTTGGTCGGTAGTTAAAGTCAAACTAAAAACTACATCTTGCAACTATTTGCAGCACAAAGCTGCATTAAGTTTGTATTGAGGTGCGCAAATATGTTGTTCGGGCTTCACACTTCAAGTATTGAAGGTAGATAATTTGCAATTTTGTTTAGATTTAACTCAACAGCACACGCAAAGATTGAACTCTTTTAGTTGTGTAAGTTTTCGAAAGGCTTAAAACCAAATAAAAATCAAATAAATCGATGAAGTATTATTGCAAAGCTTTGCCATACAATTTTCATAGCCGACAAATTTGCGCTTCTGAAATTTGTTTCTTTTTTATTGTTTTTTTTTTTTGTCTCATATATTTACGCGACCGCAATGGATTTCTGTGGTATTATTGGACATACTTACTTACCAAATGGCATATTCAGTGAAAGATATCCATGAATTTGTTAGCACCGGATATACAAGGCAATTATATACAACAACAACATAAATATATATTGACCACTTATGAACGACGTAGCTTGGCTCATAGACATAAAAATTTCGCTTGGATGTCCGCAACGAAGTCCGTTCGTCAGCCATTGACATTTTTTGCTTTTAGCTCTATATGTAAAGTAAAAAAAAGTATAAATAAATGCTGTACAACAATATTTTTGGTTTTTCTCTCATTTTTATTGATGGCTGTTAATCTTTTTATATACTTTTTTTGAGGTAGTTGAAAGGAAATGAAAATTGTTTTATGCGGTTACGCCAGCAAGTATACAGCGTATGTACTTCGTTGTCTGTCGTCCAGCTTTTGTGCTGTTTTATTGTTTTTTTTTTCTTTTTGGTTATTTTTAAAATCTACTTCCACACGGCCAAACCAGAAATTATTTGTTATAAATTTTGAATGTGCTATCAAACATTTTTCTGTTTAATTTTTATTCAAATTCAAAGTAAATTTGCTATAAAAAATAAAAATATTATTAAAAATATCAGCTATTGTCAAGAATGCTTTACAAAAATTGTAGAAATTTCGACGAAAAGGTCAGGCTCAGGTTGACCGCTCTCTGCAAAAGAAAATGAAGTTATGCAATGCATATTATGAGCTGTGTCTCTCGATCATTGGGAATCATTAAAGGGTAATCAGTTTCATAGACCAAATAATGCTGAAGCACCTTTAAGCTATAGTAGTGCAATATATTTCAAACACACTCTACCGACTGCTCCACTGTGAGCAGTGGAAACATATCACTCGCTCCATGGATAGGGCTGCCAAGGAGATCATTGGTTGTGAATAAATCTGGGTACGACGAGGAGTGTCGCAATGCTACTGCAGAGAAGAACGCTTCCTATCAGCGAACTCTGCAGTCGGGAGCAAAGCGAGCTTTTAGAAAGCGACATAGAGAGAAACAGAGAGAGGAGAAACTCCTTTTAAGACGCAAGAAAATGGAGCAAGAAAGGCGGGAGTTTGAGGATGTTGAGATGTTAAGTGACAGAAATGAAGTTCGAAAATTCTATCAAAAGGTCAAGCGTCTGACTGAAGGTTTTAAACCCGGAGTAACTTTCTGTAAGTATGAAAATGAATAGATATATAGATATCTGATTACGGGTGAACAGTAGTCACTGAAATTATGGAGGATTCATTTTTCTTACCTACTCGGAGGCGATGAAGCGCACAATTCCGCTGATTGAGAAATGATACCGCAACCACCAGTTAATGATGGCACTACTGTAGAGTTGCCGGACTATAACGAGGTCGATTCAGTTATTAAAAAGCTGAAAAATAACAAAACGGCAGGCTCTGATAAGCTGCCAGCTAAGTTATGGAAGACCGGCGGCGAAGAGTTGGTTAGGAGTATACCCAATGACTGGAATCTCAGTGTTCTCTGTCGTATCCTTAAGAAAGGAGACCCAACTGTTTGCGCCAACTACCGCGGAATAAGTCTCTTTTCTGTCACGCGTATTGTGTAATACGGATTCACTGATTATATTGGATTCACTGGATTATATCAGTGCACTAGGTATGCCGGCAAAGATTGTCCGTCTTTCCATGACGACTCGAAGCGTTTTCAGGATGGGGAAAAACCTCTCCGACTTCTTTGATATCAAGAGTGGTTTCAGCCAGGGCGATGCTCTGTCGTGCGTTTTTTTTTAATCTTCTAATGGAATACATCCTACGCCAGTGTCCATGCATACAGAGTATGTCGGGCTCGATCTTTTAAATGGTAGTCATGCTGCTACAAAACAGTCATGGCTCATGAGGTGAATGAGTTCAAGACGAAGTACTTGGTGTCTTCTAGCACTCAGTCATCGCGTCTTGAACAGTCATTGATGATAGAGAATTTCAACTTCCGTGTAGTAGAAAACTTCTTGTGTAGTAGAAAAAACTTGGATCCGAGATAACCAGCAACAACAACGTCAGCCTGGAGATCAGGCGAAGAATCACGCTTGCAAATAGTTGCAATTTTGGGCTAAGCAAGCACATGAGAAGTAAAGCCCTCTATCGAATGACGAAAATCAAGATCTTTATGACTCTGATAGTTCCGGTCCTACTGTATGGCGCAGAGGCATGGACCCAGATTGAGTCAGATGAAACAGCGTTGAAAATCTTCGAGAGGAAGATTCTTCGCAGAATTTGCGGTCCTATTAGACTCGACGTCAAGTTTAGGTCCCGTATGAAGTGCGAGCTATACGAGCTATGCGATGAGGTTGACATAGTCCAGCGCATAAAATTCCAGAGGCTGCACTGGGCTGAACACTTCATTCGAATGAATGAAAGAGGTCCAGCACGCATGGTTTACATGGGGGGACAAACTTGATTGGTGGACGCTGACATAGAGGACAACCGGGCACGCGTTGGAATGACCAGGTATGGAGAGATCTTTTCGTACTTGGCATTCAAAACGACTAACGGAGGCTGTCGTGCCTTTCTAAATGCGGCCGTTTTCCGGTTGACGGCCATTTATGAAAGTAAGATTCTCCGAATGCCGCAATGAACCTTTTTCGTGATTTGGAGCAATTAATTTTATTATTCACACAAATTTTAATACTGATTCTTTAATCAATTGGTTTCGTTAGCAAAAATCCCTGCCAAATGGCTTATCATATCCACTTATTTTGGGAACATATGTACTAACATAACAAAGCCTTGCACAGATGCTGCGATATTCCATTGTATAATGAAGTTTAGCATCTTTCCACTGAGATGGTTAACTTATTTGGATGGACGAAAAAGCTTCAACATGGGTTACCAAACTTTTTTGGTAGACGACATAATACAGTACGATAGGACATGCGTCGGCATGAGCAATTATTTATAAATATCTGCTTTCTTGGCATGTACAAACATTATCGGTATCGAGCATAAGATTATAGCGGCTGATGCGCCTTCCTAGGTCATGATTTAAAAACGTTTGAAGGCCATCTAATTAAGTAATAATGTTTTTTAACAGTAATTCTTAGTTTAGTAATTATTTCAATTCAGATCTCATGCATAATATTGGACACTAAACAGGCTGTCCACTGTTATGGCGACTTGTTCCACTGGTGCTATGGCTCCTCGATAATTTGTTTACTATCTCTTCATTTCTTTCAACTGCTCCACAAAAATTTTAGACGTAGCTCTCAGTTCCTTTCACAACAACCGTTTCTCAAAAGTTGTTGCTTAATTTCTGCAAACACAGTTTTTCTATTTAATAAATAATTCCTTGAAAATAAACACAATATTGTACAGTTCAAGGAGTGCGATTGAATAGAGTCATATTGTTTTGCAAGAGTTTAGATTCTTCCTGCTCCTCCTGCATATTTTGCCAGTTCGAAAGATTGGCATCTAAATTCCAAAACAACCTAATCTAATATTGTGAAACTCAAAAATATCGAAACATGAGGCTAACTTGAAAAAGATGTGAATGCAATTAAAATCAGCGTCCTCAAATTTGTTAAAGTGACCGTTCTGTCCTTTACGAAGTCCGATATCGTACGTATTGTTCATAGTGATAACTTTGTGGAGATGTCCCCCTTCTGGTAGTACAAGCAGTCTTAACTCCAGTAATCACGTCTGTAAAGTTTTTTTATAATTTTATTGTTATCAATTAGGTAGGAACTATTAGCACTATAGAAGAGCTTTCTGACCTTTCGATTCATAGCAAGTGTGAAGAGTTTATAAGTGGCAGATATCATCTCTTGTTTATATAAATATTCTAGTATGACAGCATTTAGCCAAAATTCCGATTTGTTTGGGTAAAAGGTAAAAATGATTTAAAAATAATATTAAAATAATTTTACTGAAGTCTGAAATACATAAAATAAAACCGAAATTTAATATAATACAAAACATACAACTAACTTTTTTTCATTTAAATTTTTTAAATAAATAAATACGATTTGTTCACCTATTACTTTTTGTGGCACAAAACCAATGCAGACTCGAACACTCATCTTGAAACCTTCAACTTATGTAGAAGCATGCAATTTTAATGAATTTGCATTCGTTCTCAGCTTTTCCACAAAACTGCATAATTAGTGCAAACAAAAATAAAATTTATTTACTCGTATATCACATATGCAATTTTTATATAAAATATTTTTTACAAGCATTACTGGTCAAGCAAATAACGAGCTTCCTTCCAGCGCTGAAACATATTCCACTAGGGCGGTAAGCTGCATATTGAATTGGAATGGCATAGCCAGCTTACTTCATTCATTCACTCGCTCAATGATTCACTTATTCAGCCAAACATTCATACTCTCGTACGTATGTATATCATTTCGACGAATGCTCGTTATCGATTTGAAACTTATAAGGAAAAAACTAATGAAAATCATCATCATTTGAGGTAGCATCATGATGATGATGATGATGAGCAGAGAGCAGAGCAGTACCAGTGGATGACTGGACACCACAATGAAAAAGTAGTAGTGCATGCAGGCAGGCAGGCAGGCAGCACCACCAACTCACAAAACCCGAAAAGCAGTTCTCGAATTAAATTAAATTAAATGAAAACTAAATTCAAATGAGTTTTTTGGCATTAAGCAGAAAAGGTCTGCTCAACCCCTACTCTTCTGCTTGCTGACTGCTTGTTATTATTTTCCTTTCGATTTTCGTTGTTGCTGTTGGTGATGATAGTTTGAAAGGATCAGCTTGCAATGTTCTTCAATATGTATATGTACAGATACAGATACAGCCATTCAGTCAAGTTGAGTCCAGTCAGTCAGTCAGGCAGTCAGCTTTTGTAATGAATTAATCCGCATCGATCCAATTTGACTGTTGGTGGCTTAGTTGTGCTGCTCCGACTACGTCTACATCGCCTGACTTTTGAATTTTAGCTGCTGCTGTTGGTGCTGCTTACGACTTCGTTTGGATGCAAATCAGCTGCTCCTCTCCTCTCCGCTCCGCTCTGTTGCAAGTTGTTCTGTTTGTTCTGCCTGACGCTGTGTGGTGGCTCGTAATGCAAGAAAATGCAAATTGCTTGATTTCTTTTGTAAATAAGAAGCTGTTTTGCAGCGATTTAAGCAGCTGCCGTTGCTATTGCTTTTGGTATTACTTATATATTTTTTTTTTGTTTTTTTTTTTTGTTTTGCTGCCATTCCAAAAAGCGATGCCAATGCGATTGACATGTGCATGAGCAGCGCAGATAAGCAGCAGCGAAATAAGTTGTTTCTTCGTCTTTCGAATACTTTTCTTTCATTTTTCGGAATATATAATCAATCGGAAATTAGTTAAACTGTTCCTAAAATTGTAGAACGCTGAGAAAGCGGATGTTGGTCTGCAAGAAGCAGCTGCATATTTTTAAGCATTTATTTCAAGATATTGGTTGAGCTTTAAAAGTTGTTCAAAATTTACATAAAATTGTTTAATTTTTGAACTGATAAGCAGCAACGAACAACAAAATAGTACGCAAGTATAGTAGCACTGGAATTTATTTGAAAGATATAATGAAAGATGAAAATGATATAAAATGTGGCTTATGACATTCCAATCAATTGTGTTAATTGTCTCCAAAATCCCAAAACTTCATTAAAATAGGCAATTAAATTTGAACACCCTATGTTAATTCCGACCTCCCTTTTCTTTGCAAAAATGTTTTTTAAGGCAATCATTCGTGGAGTAAAAAATGGAAGGAGCAAAATATTTTTCGTTTGTACCATTTTTTCTTATTAATTTCCTACCATTTTTTTTTTTTTTGCACTGCTTAGTCATAAGCTAGTGAAACATTTTTGTTTGTTAGGCGTCCTGTACTGGTACAGGGCCTCTTACAGTCGGTTATGCCCGACTGTAATTTTCTTACTTAATTTACGATGTTGCTGTGTGTATGGGTAATCAGTAGATGCCTAAGTAACCAACATATTTCATTGGGATTAGTGTAAGAAACACGCAACAACAAAATGTTTTTCATACAAAAATCCATAAGGCGTGATAGATTTGTAGTGATTCGTAACCTATGACCTGTAACAAACATTTGCAAAAACTTAATATATTATTTTCCCTACGTGTCAGAGTATATTAAAATGTTACTAACGCACTTTGTCAGTCTATGGCTCAAACTCTATGAATTTGTGGGCTTTCCGTTTATGTCCTTTATCAGTCTACAAGTCTAGTAACTGGTTTTCCATTAGGTATTTAATAACTTTTTTTTGAAATCTGTCAATGTCCAATCATCATTCATGGCTTACACATGTCTCATGGTTTAACTTTACGAACGAGCATCAATTGAAAATCATAAAAGACCTTTTTATTCCAAATTTCTGACATATTATTCATCCAACCCGTGACCCTATGCGTTCTATTACCCACTTTTCAGTGTTGTATATTTCCAGTCAAACAATGAGATAGTTCGGTCGATTCCACGCTGTTTGTTTAAATTGTGAATCTCCAAACCTGTGGATTTTTTACAAGTTTTGCATAAACATCATAGCTTTGCATAAATTTGTATATAATCATGAATTTCAGCGATGAAGTTTTTCTTGTTGGTTTCATGGGTTTGTCAATAAGCAAAATATGTTAACGGATTGTTTGGAGGTAACCAATTCTAGTGATCCGATTTGTATGCTCTATCTAATATAATCTCCAAGACGGATGGAGATGGTATTGAGCAATCTTGGAAGACAACTTTTGGACTAGGAAGAGATTAGGTGTGGAAGAGTGCTACAAATTTGGATAGAATCTATCGCATACAAACGCACTCCACACTTGTATTTTTTTTTTTTTTTTTTTTAGGAGAACTTCTTGAATTATTTAGATTTTAAATTGAAAATCAATCTGTTAGCTTCTGATAGGAGGCCAATTCTCGAAAATAATAAATGGGCATATTTGCTTCCACCGGTCCCATATAGCATCAATGTTCCATACAAACATTTGGTATTGTATTCCAAATTCGATACTTAGTTCCTTACTAGGAAGTTTAGTCTAGACTCAAGTGTGAAAGAGGAAAGCGGTTACAGGGGTAAAAATTAATATTGATTTGTGTTTTATTGTCTTTATTTATTTATAATATTTGGTTTCATATTTTTTTTAACACAAGAAGATATAAAAAAAAAAAAAATTTATTTTTAATTTTTAAGATTTTCTGACTACGTCATACAAATAATTATATATGCATCATGTTTTTTCAAAATTAAAAAACTACAAAAATTGCTATCAAAGTTTTGGGTATGCAGTTTTATTTGTAGCGCAATTTTATGAAACAAAAACATGAAATTTTAAGAAATTTCGATTAAATATACAAAGAAAAATTAAAAATTGTTTCATAGTAAATATTTATAAGTGCATTGGAATATGTGCATTAGAATCATTCTCGCAATATTGGTAATTAAAGTTGCCTAGAAGTCTCAAACTGTCTTCCGTTCTTGTAATCATTAGCAGAGAGAATAGCTCAGAGATTCTCAATGGGATTCAGGTCAGATCTCAATGCAATTCAGGCACAAGTATATTTCTGTCTGTAAAAAAACTTTTAGTCATCCCTGCTCTGTGTGTGGACGCTTTGCCCATTTATCGCCAAACAAATTGTCACCTAACTCTATTAACTCACTGTCCAAAAGGTGAAGCATATAGAACTCGTGCCTCTGCAGTAGAACACAACCCATACCATCATAGTTCCAAAGCCAAAACCTGGCGCATATCTCTCCAATATTTTTTGCTGCTGTCAGGGTCATCTAAGCTGAAATTTTTTATTTCAGCACTAAAGATGACACTATTCGCCCCAAAAGCCATATTTGTTTGCAAACTCCTTGCGTACCTTTATGTGCCGTTGTAAAAGTCTTGGCTTAGTTACCATGGAGGTATGCTTATTGAACCGGTTTTCATGTGAAATTTGAACTATTCGACTGCTTGTTATTATCAGCCCATATGAGTCTTAATTTGTCATTACTTTTGCTGATTTTGTGAAAAAAAATCATCTTTTCAGATGAAGCTCATTTTCATCATGGTGGCTGTGTGAGCAAGCAAAATTGTCGTATTTGGGACACGAAGAACCCACACGTAATTGAACAATTGCCGATGCACCCATTACGAGTGACTGTTTGGTGTGGATTTTGGTCGAAAGGCATCATTGGACCATTTTTCTTGGAAATTAAGAAGGTGAGACGGTTACAATCAATGGTGAGCGCTATCGGGCCATGTTAAGTGAATGTTTGTTTACAACAATTGAAGATGAGGACCTTGGTGACATTTGGTTTCAACAAGATGGCGCTCCGTGCCACACAGCCAATGTTACAATCGATCTTTTGCGCACTGTTTTTGAAGATCAAATTATCAGTCGAAATTCTGATGTCGTTTGGCCACCAAGGAGTTGCGATTTGACACCGTTGGACTATTATTTGTGGGGAGCCGTCAAAGATAAGTGTTACGCCTACAAACCAGCGACAATTGAAGCTTTGAAGAACAACATTCGCGATATCATAGCCGAGAAAGAGCTGCACACAGTCGAAAATGTACTCAAAAATTGGGCCGACCGTATTGGGTACTGCATGGCTAGCCGTGGCAGCCATATGAATGAATCATATTCCACTGTTAACCGGAATGATTGAGCTTTCAAAAAAAAAATACATGGAGATAACTTTTTTTTAAATATTAATAAAAAACAATAAAAAAATGTTTTATGAAATTTTAAATTTTTTATTTAAAATTTTTTTTTAAAATAATTTAAAACAATTTAAATTTTTCGACAAAGGAGCCTTGAAAAATGTACATATAAAGGACAAACCGTAGCATTGTGTGCGTGTTTCATATGCGTATAGATAAGAAAAAAATCTAAATTCGAAAACAAGAAGTTTCTAAATTTTAAAACTTCTGAGATCACATTGCTTACACATACGGAGAACTGATAGACAGACAGTCCACTCAGTATTTGATGCCGATGAAGAATATACATATATATTTAATGGGATCTGTCAGTTTAACCCCTCAGCGATTTAGATTATTTATTCCAAAGTTGTATACCCTTCGCACTACAGAGCAGAATATAAAATCTGTTTACCAGCTGCTTCATAATTGTATGTGTGCAGTGTATTAAAGCTTCGGTTTTGCCATATTTCTCAACTAATTTGCAATTCTCAATTTTGCGTTGTTTTTTACTTATTGAACTTTGTATATTTTCGTGATAGCGCACAGATTTTTTATATATATACGATATTATTCAAAAAGGAATGCTCTGTGAGTTGTTATACCCTTCAAAGCATTATACAGTACCAAGCAAAACGGAGACCATTAAAAAAATCGAACTCTAGCTGCGCCACTTTTATGTGAAAACACATTGAAAAAGTGCATAATTCCATCGAAATCTTCGATGAGATATAGATTAAATATATTTCAGTGAAAATAATTTATTTATAATTTTTATCCCTGCAACCCCTTTTCCACTTTCATATTTGAGTCTACACTAAACTTTGTTCGTTAAAATGTATAGTAAAAGCTTATTTGAGAATTAAGTATGGAATTTGGAAAACTACTTTGCCAAAGGTTTGTATGGAGATATGAAACTAAATATAAAATATTTTATAAAGTCTAAAACAAACAGAATGATGAGCAAATTTAATTTTATTTTATATTAATTATTGAGGGTACAAAAAGTATAGAAGAACAAAACATTTCTTAATCAATTTCTTAAAAATCTTAAATAACAAATTTTCGCGCAGTGCTGAGTTAGCTCAAATCGTTGAAGTATTACTCGATATGTATTTTGCATGTTTAAAAAATCCAACTAACGAATGAGCGAATGAGTAAAATGATTTGGTTAGTTAGTTTAGTTAAATGGCCTTCAACCGTCTACCGGTCATGGCCGCGTCCAGGAAAGCGCGCCAGCCTCCATAATCCTGTGCGCGCTGGCGCCAGTCGTTCTGAATGCCAAGTACGGAGAGATCTCTCCATACCTGGTCATTCCATCGAGTGCCCGGTCGTCCTCTATGTCGGCGTCCACCAATCAAGTTTGGGCCCCCCATGTAAACCATGCGTGCTGGAGCTCCTTCGTCCATTCGAATGAGGTGCCCAGCCCAGTGCAGCCGCTGGAATTTTATGCGCTGGACTATGTCAACCTCATTGAATAGCTCGTACAGCTCGCGGCACATGTGGGACTTAAACTCGTCGCCGACTCTAATGGGACCAAAGATCCTGCGAAGAATCTTCCTCTCGAAGACTTCCAACGCTGTCTCATCCGACTCAATCACGGTCCATGCCTCTGCGCCATACAGTAGGACCGGGAGTATCAGCGTCTTATATATCTTTATTTTCGTCCGTCGAGAGAGGGCTTTACTTCTCATTTGCTTGCTCAGCCCAAAAAAACATCTGTTTGCAAGCGTGATTCTTCGCCTGATCTCCAGGCTGACGTTGTTGTTGCTGGTGATCTCTGTTCCGAGATAGACGAAGTTTTCTACAACACCGAAGTTGAAATTCT
>JAWNNP010000749.1:0-28116 GCA_035044805.1 Leucophenga maculata
CATCTTTCCGAACGAAGAACGATACATATTCCTACCGGTCGCTTCACAGTACACTCCTATATTCGTAATCGTAAGCAGCAAGTAAAACGGAAATAAAGTAGCCAGTCTCATTTTTACATACCCCGAATATACGAGTAATATTCGGTGTGTTAAATATAAGAAAATATGTGTTATGTATAAATATACCGATAAGGAATGAATTACTTTTAATTAATTCAATCTTAATTTCATTAATCTTCTGTAAGTTTCTTGTTCAATATTATATTTGCTATTTTATTTTTATTTTTTTTATATTTAATCGATCCAGTAAGCTGTGCTTCTCTTTAGTATTTGGTTTTTACATATTACATATTAATTTACATGCAATTAATTATTTCGCGTTGAAGCCCTTTAATTGCAGCACCAGATTTCTCACTGGGAGATTACAGAATTTCACATTGTGAGGAAAGTCGGGAATTCATCAAATTCTTGATGCACACGGTCAAAGCAACTCACACTTCCTTAGGACACGTATCTTCTGGGCAGCCTCTTGAACAGCCGCTCAGTGGTGAGCTAACGTGAAAGGTTAAAACTTCACCTAAACTTAAATAGGGGTTGGTGCGCTAGGCTTAGGACCCACCACCGTAAAAAAATTTATCTCAGAAAACAACAATAAGGAAGCATCGGAAGGAAGCCTACGATGATGACTCCCGCCAACGATATAAGGACCACGAATTAAAAATATGCACCTGGAATGTTCGCACCCTTAATTGGGATGGTGCAAATTTCCAGCTGGTTGATGTCCTTGAAAGATGCAAGGCTGACATCACCGCAATCCAAGAATTCCGATGGATAGGACAGGGTTGCTCTAAAAAGGCATCCTGTGACATCTACTACAGCTGCCATGCGAGTAAGCACAAACTTGGATGTGGTTTCGTGGTGAGTAGGAAACTACGTGACCTGGTCTCTAGCTTCACGCCTGTTGACGAGCGTCTAGCCGCGATACGCATCAAGGCAAAATATTTTATATATTTGTGCGCAAGCCCGGACGGAAAAGAAAGGCACGCATCGAGCGTGTTGGACGTGCGAACGTTACGTGGTCCCAACATTGACTCGGACCACTATCTTGTCGCAGCCAAGGTACGCACTAGGCTCAGCGTAGTGCATGCCGCACGTTCCAACATGCAACGAAGGCTAGACGTCGGCAAGCTGCAATCAGAGCAGACCGCCACAGCCTTCTCAAACACACTCTCCCGACTGCTCAGGGAAACCTCTCCGATTTTTTTGAGATATATGTAAGCAGTGGACACATATTACCCGCTCCATGGATAGGGCTGCCAAGGAGGTCATTGGTTATACTGTGAGGGTGTGAAATAGTTCATTTAAAGTTCACGCTTACAAAGCCCTAAATATAAAATCGATGATAAGAGTCTAATGACGATCATCGGCCATGCGAGTGCAGCAAGAAAGCAGACAACTATAATGACGGTAGCAGCTGTTCGGGTAGTTGAAAAGGAAGTATAGGAAGTATTGGAAGGAAATTATCAATTTGAAAAGTTAAAAATTTTCAAAGTTTTCATAACAATTTCGTGTTTTAATAATATTGTTTTATCATAAACCTTATAATTGAATATTAATATTTAATTTAATCTTAAGCGTCTAATTTTTGTTTATTTTAATTTCTATCATTCTTCTTTCACTTCTTGTTTGTTTTCACTTTTTGGTTATTTAAACAAACTAACAAGTTTGCGTACTTTGTTATTGTTTATTTTTTCGGAAGTTGAGTTTATTGAGTTTTAATTTGTTACTCTCTAATGAACTATATTTCTTGTGCCGTTTCCTATTATTCGAGCGTAATAAGTGTTAATCTCTAGTGCTCACTTTCTCTGTTGCTAAAGCTTTTATAACTCATATTTTTTCAATTTCTTTAGTATCACATACTTTTAGGCACTCTATAATAAAATGGTCTGGTCTAAGGCTTGTACGGATCAACCTCGCGTGCTGGCCTTGCGACAATGTTTCGCACTTGTTTTGTGCTGGCTTAAATGGCCGTTTTCTCGGCGCCATTAATGATCGTAAGGGTCTGCGTTATACTTGTTTCCAATACAGATCTACTGAGATCATGAGATTTATGAGCCAGACTAGGTCTGGTTTTTTCTGAACTCAGGCGAGGCTTTAAACTTATGAACGATAAGTTTGAAGAACTTGAAAAATCGTTCAATGATTTTAAATGTATTCATTCGTCCGCTTAACCAAAGAAAAATTCTCCAAAATATAAATCTTCCCTAGTAGTACCTTCTCTGAACCTGTAATTGCGATTGTACCTGCTAAATCTTCTCTCGATGAACCTACAACACGGAACGTGCTTAAAAATGCACCTGCATTTTTGTCTCCGTTCGACGAGAAAGCAGAAGTTTATACAGCCAATCCTAAACCAGTAATGTCAGCTATGATGCCAGTGCAAATTGATAGTGCAAAGACTCCACTTAACTTTGAACTGTCAATAAGTGGTACCTGTAACCGTTTGGTGGTAGTCGAAGACAGCTCCGTTGCGCCACATATAATTAACCCTAATATTAATAGCCTCACCGTTGATGCCCCTCGTAAGTCCGTGTTTATATCACGTCTGTCTTCTGACACGACTGAAGATAATATAAAAGCGTACATTAACTCGACCCTTCAAAGTTCAAATAATTTTTCTGCATCCAAGTTTAATTTTAATTACTCTCGCTCTATCTCCTCCTTTTAAGTAATTGTTCCTGCGTCTATTTTTTAGGCAATTCTTTCGCCCAATTTCTGGCCTGCCGGAATCTTAATGCATGAATATGTCTACAAAAATATACAATCTTCTGCAGAGAACGGTGTTGAATTACCATCAGTTTCTCCATTTGCGCCAAGAAAATAAGTCCTACTTTTTTCCTAATCCATTATCAAAATGTGAGAGGGTTAAGAACTAAGCTTAGAAATTTGTATCTTAATAGTTTTTATTTTAATGCTGATATCATTCTTTTCACTTAAACTTGGATTCAACCTCACATCCTAAATTCGGACTTATTTAGTGATAATTTCGTTTCTTTCAGAAAAGATCGTCGCATTTGCTCTGGTGGAGGTGTAGTAATTTCTAAACCAGGAATTTATTATATATTCCTTCTGCTGCAGAAGTCAATATGTACTGTCAGAATGTCGCCGCTATCTCTTACATTGCTACTCTTCTACAGGAAAAACATCATCTTATTGTCGTGGGTGACTCTAATCTTCCAAATTTAAGATGATGCATATGATAAACTCTTCTATGCTAAATCTAGCTGAAAATAATGGGTTTCTTGACAATTTGAGTTGTCCTTGCAACAGTATAACAATATTCGGAACAGTTGTGATAGACTTCTTGATACTTGATGTCGTTTTTGTTGATACTGGTTTTGGTATTTATCTCTCCTTTAACAACTCCAGAAGAAAATCACCATATAACCTTGGAAGTTTCATTCGAGATTGATATTTTTTTTTCACAGGATGGTAGTAATTGTCTTCGACGTGTCAGATGTTTTAGGAAAACTGACTACGTTAAATTAAATTGCCTACTTTTAAGTACCGATTGGTCTGCTTTGAATTGTTGTACAGAAATTGAATTAACATTAAATATATTTTTTATTCCACCATTTAAATTTTTTTTGACCGATGTATTCCATATACTTTTATTTCAAGTACAGTAAAAAGACAGCCTTGGTTCTCTCGAAGTCTTTGTAGATTGAAGAATGTAAAGTCACGTTTATTTAAAAAATATAAAAGCAGTGGCTTTAACTCCGTGTGTTGCACGGTCTGACTTTAACGAACTAAATAGAATGAATTACGCTGACTATTTAATAAAAGGTAAACAAGACATGCGTCGCAATCCTAAATCTTTCTTCGATTTCGTAAACACGAAACGCAAGCGTACCCATCTTAATTATATTTTTATGAAATATATGCATCGTCTGACTCGCTAATATCCAACTATTGGCTTTCGACCCTCTCTTTGCTCTTGGATTGAGTTATACTTATCCGGTAGGACACAAAAAGTATTATTCAACAATTGTTTATCTAAAACTATTGTCGTATCTTCTGGTGTTCCCAAAGGGAGCCACTTTGGCCCTATATTGTTTAATATTTTTATTAATGATCGTCCCATTGCTATAAAACATGGTCATGCACTAATGTATGCAGATTATGTCAAATTATGTTTGTCATATTCTGATGTCTCCCAACACTGTTTGCTACAGGCAGGTGTAGTCTTAATTATCTGAACTTAAATTTCTCAAAATGGAAATGTATGACATTTCATTGTAGAAATCAGTTTACAGTGGATTATTCTTTAAAGAACCATATCCTCGGCTATAGAACTCAATATACATTTATTTGTATACGATCAATAAAAGACCCGTAATAAAAGATCCCTTCTTATTCATAGCACTTATTCTATTCTTAAACTATTAAATTGCTATCGCTGAGTTTGTAGGAATCAACGTAATCTAAACTATTTATAGTCTAAAAAGAGCAGAAATTATAAAGCCAACGCCGGCCAAAAACTATTAAAACCGATGTCGATCATAAATTATGTCGCTGCACTTGTCAAATGTTACATAACAACGCTTAGATGGAGCTATTAAAAAGACGACGTTTATAAATACACATGCTGCACTTATCAAGTGCAGCTCTAATGCGTATGACAACTGTGCAGTGTGCGTTGTTCTTATCGGACGTCTTTGAAAGTTTTGCCTTATGACATGCTTAAGCTTCATGCCTGAACATCGGAAGAGACATTGTTTTAATGATTTGGGTATTATGATTATGCAACCAAAACTTATTTATAATAAACACATTGGATCAATAGTAAACAAAAATCTATTCTCGGCTTTGACGTGTATATTAAACATATAAACATAAACGTATAAATTAAACAAAAAAATTAATTATTTAAAAAACTTTAGGTCATATTATATTGGGAGATTGGGATCGTTTGCTCAAGTTCACATTGTGAGAAAAGTTGTTGACTGTCATTCACCTGGGAATGGCCAACAATGATTCTTGGGTCAAACGGTCCAAGCAACTCACACGTCCGCTAGGACACGTATTTCCTGGGTAGCCTCTGAACACCAGTTCAGAGGTGAGCTAACGTGAGAAGGCGAAGGGGTCCCCTCTCCTTTAATAAACCTGCAATGAATACGAACAGGAACCCCCGCAAACGATATAAGGATCATGAGATGAGGATATGCACCTGGAATGTCCGCACCCCTAATTAGGATGGTGCAAATATCCAGCTGGTTGATGTGCTCGAAAGAGGCAATTCTGACATCACCGCAATCCAAGAAATCCGATGGATAGGACTGGGTTGCTCTAAAAAAGTATCCTGTGACATCTACTACAACTGCCATGCGAGTAAGCACGAATTTGAATGTAGTTTCGTGGTGAGTAGGAAACTACGTTGCCTCGTCTTTAGGTTCACGCCTATTGACGAGCGTCTAGCCGCGATATGCATCAAGGCTAAATATTTTTATATTAGCCTGATTTGTGCGCACGCCCCGACGGAAGAGAAAGACGACAATGCCAAAGATGAGTTCTATGATCCCGGCAAAGATTGTCCGTCTTTGCATGGCGATGCTATCTAACACAGAAAGCGTTGTCAGGGTGGGGAGAAACCTCTCCGACCCCTTTGATAGCAAGAGAGGTTTCAGGCAGGGCGATACTCTATCGTGCGATTTTTTCAATCTCCTGATGGAATACATCCTACGCCAATGCCCGTACATACAGAGTATGTCGGGCTCGATCTTCCAAAAGGAAGTGATGCTGCTCGCTAACGCCGATGACATCGATATCATCGGTACGCAAGAACGACGAGTCAGCAAGGCGTTCTCGGAGATTGAAAAACAGTCTCGGCTCATGGGTCTAGCGGTGAACGAGGACAAGACGAAGTACTTGGTGTCTTCTCGCACTCCGTCAATGCGTCTTGGACGGTCAGTGACGATGGAGAATTTCAACTTCAGTGTTGTAGAAAACTTCGTCTATCTCGGAAGATAGATCACCAGCAACAACAACGTCAGCCTGGAGATCAGGCGAAGAATGACGTTTGCAAACGAATGCTGTTTTGGCTGAGCAAGCAAATGAGAAGTAAAGCCCTCTCTCGACGGACGAAAATAGAGATATATTAGACGCTGAGACTCCCGGTCCTACTGTATGGCGCAGAGGCATGGACCGTGATTGAGTCGGTCGAGACAGCGTTGGAAGTCTTCGAGAGGAAAGTTCTTCGCAGGATCTTTGGTCCCATTAGAGTCGGCGACGAGTTTAGGTCCCGTATGAACCGCGAGCTGTACGAGCTATTCGATGAGGTTGACATAGTCCAGCGCATAAGATTCCAGCCGCTGCACTGGGCTGGGCACATGGGGGGCCCAAACTTGATTGGTGGACGCCGACATAGAGGACGACCTGGCACTCGATGGAATGACCAGGTATGGAGAGATCTCTCCGTACTTGGCATTCAGAACGACTGGCGCCAGCGCGCACAGGATTAGAGGCTGGCGCACTTTCCTGGACGCGGCCATGACCGGCAGACGGTTGACGGCCATTTAAGTAAGAAAGTAAGTATCCTTATTCGTACACTAAAAATCTAACTGCTATACTGCTAACGATTGAGTATTGTTGAAGCACTCTGCCTAGCTGCATCGCTGAGAATCTCTAAACTAAAGATATTGTTAAATTAAATCTATAAACTAAACTAAATGGTGTAACTAAATATAACTAAACTGCGATAATTAAATCATCTATGAAATAAATAATATATTAACTATAAGTACAACTTGAAAATTATTGGACTCATAAAAACTCATACAATCATAGTATCAGTAGTTATAAAGGAAAACGCAACATTAGGTTTTCGCAAGGACCAAAAAGTAATGGTTAGAGATTATAGAAACCGTAACAAGTCAAGTTCGACTCAAGCAACTATTAGTCAGAAACTAGGCACTCGATCATATTGTTGTATTTTGACTCACAAGAAGAGAGAAATTAAAATACATTTAGATCAAATTATAAACCGAAAAGGTAATGTTAATGAATGTGTTGAACCTGATGTGCAAAACACCGATGTTGATTGTTGCAGCTCATCTGATCCACGTCTTAATGGTAAAGTATTTAAAAACTAATTGTGTTAAAAAAAAAAGAAAAGATTTGTATGTTAAATCTTAATGGATATTAATTGAAAATATAATTATGAAGGAAAAAGTATGTTACTTCCATATAATATGTAAGATTTAACAATGAATATTGCATATGTTTTTTTACATCATGTACATTAATAATTTCTCTTTGTACAGGTTCAAACTGAGTAATATGTATTATCTTAAGGAGAGGCGTGTTAGGTATTCCCATTTGTACTACATTGTTATACAATCTGGCAGCACCTAACATAACATAGATCTAAAATTAAGAATCTAAATTGTAAATCAGCAATCAAAGCAACAATCCATGTAATCATTGTGTGTCAATACACAACAATATTAATGAATTGAGAAACAGTGCTTTTTTGAAGACTACATTTCCAATTTTTTTTTAAACTATTCCGGCTTGTTTATACAATGGAAATGCTTTGTTTCTATATGACGTGTCAACTTACTTGACAACTTACCTAATGAATCCTAGTTTCAGATGTTGTGGGTCATGTTTACTCACCACTTTCCGACGTTTCGCGTCATGCGAACTCGATGATAGGATTGGGTAGTCGGACTCAGTGCCACTTTTTCAATTCAAAATATCATCTGAATGTTCACTACTATTTTCGCAATCAACTGGCGGCGGAGATGTCGTTTTTACTACCCGTTTCAACCACTTTTCCATTATTATCTTTGAACGTAAATAATTATTTTCAAAAAGATTACACATTGCCAACAAAAAAATGTGCGCGATAAGAAACATTGTACATGTGCTTGTTGTATTCAATCTGGCAGTGCGTTGTGCCAACACATGCAAATATTTGAAATGAAAGAATGAGTATAACAAAAACGATTGTGACTGTACGGGTATAGTTGCATACAAGAGGTAATGCTTGTAGCTAAGGGCAGGGAGACAATGTGTGGTCACTGTTCCATTGTGGTCAGGTTTGCCGAAGCTTCTTTTACATTTAATACAAATCGCTATTGCAAAACATGTATGCGTTTTAAAGTGAAAGGATCTCGGAAATGGTGATAGATAGAGACTTCGTGTTTCTTGCATTCGACTAGGACTACTCCGGAATTTTACAAGTTTATTTTAAAATTTTGCCCATCCCCCCTTCCCTATAAAATCACCACCTATGCTAAACATTTTTTCGGCAGCATAGAGATAACGTCCTTCTAAGCCAAAATCCAAAAAGTTCATCAAAAACGGATAATAAATAACGATTTTATAGGCAATTGAATTTGAACGACCCCCCTTTTCTTTTCATACATCGAAAAATGTTTTACGAGGCACTTATTCGTGCAGTAGGAAGTGGTCAAAAGCTTGGTCATTAGCTCGGGAAACATTTAATGTGTTTGTTAGGAGACCTGACCGGTACAGTCGGTTACGCCCGACTGCAATTTCCTTACTTGTTATTTATTAATTTCTACCACAATTTACCATAGTAAAATATGCAACGCCCCTCCGATTTTGTCCAATCTTAACAGGTTGACTTCTCCTCATCCTCTTAACATGAATACCAAATTTTATTTCTGTAGCTTAAATGGATGCAAAGATATGACAAATTTTGATTATCGCTTTTATTGGCGTGGGGCAACGCCCCCTCCGTTTTTTCCAAACTTAACAGGTTGACTTCTCCTCATCCTCTTAACATGTATACCAAATTTTATTTCTGTACCTTAAATGGATGCAAAGATATGACAAATTTTGATTATCGCTTATATGGGAGTGGGGCAACGCCCCCTCCGTTTTTGTCCAAACTTAACAGGTTGATTTCTCCTCATCCTCTTAACATGTATACCAAATTTTATTTCTGTAGCTTAAATGGATGCAAAGATTTGAGAAATTTTGATTATCGCTTATATGGGAGTGGGGAAACGCCCCCTCCGTTTTTGTCCAAACTTAACAGGTTGATTTCTCCTCATCCTCTTAACATGTATACCAAATTTTATTTCTGTAGCTTAAATGGATGCAAAGATTTGAGAAATTTTGATTATCGCTTATATGGGAGTGGGGCAACGCCGCCTCCGATTTTGTCCAAACTTAACAGGTTGACTTCTCCTCAACCTCTTAACATGTATGCCAAATTTCATTTCTGGACCTTAAATGGATGCAAAGATATGACAAATGTTAATTATCGCTTCTATGGGGGGTGGGGAACGCCCCCTCCGATTTCGTTCAAACTTACCAGGTTGACTTCTCTTCAACCTCTTAATATCTATGCCAAATTTCGTCTCTGTACCTTAAATGGATGCAAAGATATGAAAAATTTTGATTATCGCTTATATGGGTGGTGGGGCAACGCCCCCTCTGATTTTTTCCAAACTTAACAGGTTGACTTCTCCTCATCCTCTTAACATGTATACCAAAATTCATTTCTGTAGCTTAAATAGATGCAAAGATATGATAAATTTTGATTATCGCTTTTATTGGGGTGGGGCAACGCCCCCTCCGTTTTTGTCCAAACTTAACAGGTTGACTTCTCCTTATCCTCTTAACATGTATACCAAATTTTATTTCTAGTTATTTGTATATAGTTATTTGTCTGTTCAACTTATTTAATTATTTTGTGAAGCTCTTGCTTATATATATTTTTTTTTTGGTTAAACCAAACCTCCGTTTTTGTCCAAACTTAACAGGTTGACTTCTCCTCATCCTCTTAACATGTATACCAAATTTTATTTCTGTAGCTTAAATGGATGCAAAGATATGACAAATTTTGATTATCGCTTTTATTAAGGTGGGGCAACGCCCCCTCCGTTTTTGTCCAAACTTAACAGGTTGACTTCTCCTCATCCTCTTAACATGTATACCAAATTTTATTTCTGTAGCTTAAATGGATGCAAAGATATGACAAATTTTGATTATCGCTTATATGGGGGGTGGGGGTGGGTCAACGCCCCTCCGATTTTGTCCAAACTTAACAGGTTGACTTCTCCTCATCCTCTTAACATGTATACCAAATTTTATTTCTGTAGCTTAAATTTTAAATATCGCTTATATGGGGGGTGGGGCAACGCCCCCACCGATTTTGTCAAAAAATAGCCTATGTTTTTTTCCATCATCCCATCAATCTCTATTCCAAAATTCAGACGAATTGGTTGAGTGGTTTGGCTGTAAAAGAGGAACATCCATACATACATCCATACAAACTTTCGCATTTATAATATTAGTAGGATTATTAATACTGATTTTGAACTTTAAATAATTATTTAATGAGTGAGCCAAAAATTTTATAAGCTGCACAATCAGTTATAACAAAAGCAATTTGCGATTTGCTAAGACCGATAACACAAACATTTATCAGGGTTGACTTATTAATTGGTGGAACGCGTAATGCTTCGAAAGAATGTATTAACTCGGCATAATTTGCGTTTTTTGAGAGCACGTTCAAATGAAATTGCACGGTTTCATTGAAAACGCAAAAGTAAGTGAAAATGGGAGCATGACTGTATAAGTTACTATATGAACGTTTAAAATTTTTTTAATAATTTTTAATTTTAATATATGTTTGAAGTTAAAAAACCGCAAACAATTTAAAGTCCAAGACATCAGAAATCCTTATTACATAGGTGGATTTTAACCGTCGTTCGGTAAAAGCCGTATTTAGGAGGGCGCACCAGCTGCTGTGGTCTTGTGCGTGCTAGCGCCAGTTGTTTCAAAAGCAATAGATTTCTTGATATCCGGTCATTCCAACGAGTGCACGGTCGTTCTCTATTACGTCGTCCACAAATCAAGTTACGGCCCTAGTGTAAACCATGCATGCTGGAGCTCTTCCATCCATTCGAACGAGGTGCTGGACTATGTCAACCTTATCCAATAGTTCATATAACTCGCGGTTCATACGGGGCTTAAACTTGTCACCGACTCTAATAGGACCAAAAATACGCACACGCTCTGCATCATTTCCTTTGAAAATCGGCCCTTAGATATTCTGTAGGTATGGACACTAACGTAGGTTGTATTCCATCAGGAGATTGAAGAAAACCTACCAGAGCGCATCACCCTGCCTTAAATCTTTCTTGGTGTCCAAGTGTTCGGAGAACAATTGGTGTCCATTGTAGAAAAAATCAATTTTTATTATATAATTAAAAGTGGCTGTGTCCATGAAATATAATGCTAGATTTTCTTTTGACTTTGGCTGTATGTTATTATAATGGATGTTTCCGCCGCAACCGGCGATAATGGGTTAAGTTTTTGAATATTTGAAAGTTGTAAATAACAAAACAGAATACGAAAAAGAGCAAGCGAGAGAGAAGATTCCGTTAGCAACTTCTCTCTATTAGCATTTGTTATTGTAATAACCCACACCCTTTTGCATAGATTTTGTTTGTTTTGCTTCTTTTGATCTCTTGCATTAGAAGCTAATCAGTTACGTTTTCGTCTCCGCGCCTTACGCTCACTAATTTAAGTCTCTGCCACGGTGGGCAGAGCTAGTGCTTTTTGTTGTTTTCATTGCGCCAACTAAATTGTGTTGTTGAACGCATTAGAGTTAACTAAGATATGTATTATTATTAGTGAATATTAATAAATATAATTGGTGCGTCGTGCTCCGCGGCACCAAAATTGTGGAAATAATAAACAATGAATTGGTGCGACTTGGCACCATATAGTGAACATTTATTGTGAACTTTTGCAAAATAAACTTAATATTAAAACCCAAGCCAAAAGGAGTTTTTTATTAACAAAAGTGGAAAACTAGCCGCATTTAATTGCAATTATATGCGGCTGCCTTTTATTAACAAGGACAAACTGGCCGTACTTAGAAAGTGTTTTTAATTGGAAAAAGGCGTTCCTTTAGCCCAAAGGTGGCTGAAAGTGGTTCTATTTGCTACAATTGGTGCTGAATCGTCCACTAAACAAAAAGCGAAATATAGTAATATATATGTACCCATATTTATACTGTCATACAAACTGCGTCTGAGCGTCAATTGGAGTAATCGGTGGATTTTTTACTCGAGTACGCAACGCAAAGAAGGCTGACTCATTACTCATCCTGGATCGAGATTTGGTGCGTATATAAAGTGACTTATATGCATCGATACTGTGTGTTTGTTAGGCCCTGTACCGAAGGTACAAGAGCCTATTGGGTTTGTGCAAATGTATGTAACAGGTAGAAATAATGGTCGGAGACCCCCCAAAGTTACCACCATTATGGTCAGGAGTGATAGAGGAGTCGATATAGCCATGTCCGTCTGTCCGTCCGTCCGTCTGTCCGTCTGTATGAACGAAAGGATCTCGGAAACGGTAATAGATAGAGACTTCGTGTTTTTTGCTTTCCCCCTTCCCCATAAAATCACCCCTTAGGGTGAAAATTTCTTCGGCACAAAAAAAATTTAGTGCACCAATATAGAGACAACGTCTCTCTAAGCAAAAATCCAAAAAGTTCATCAAAATCGGATAATAAATGGCGATTTTATAAGCAATTGAATTTGAACAACCCCCCTTTTCTTTTCATTCATATTCGCGCAGTGAGAAGTGGTCATGTGTTTGGTCATAAGCTCGGGAAACATTTAATATGTTTGTTAGGCGACCTGAACTGGTACAGGGCCTTTTACAGTCGGTTACGCCCGACTGTATTTCCTTACTTGTTTTATTTTTAGAGTGTGAACCCAGCAACACTAGTTGCAATATGTTGCTCTTATTGATATTTATGATCACAAATAATCTTGTTTCAAAACAAAATCGGTTGATGAGTTTTGTAGGTAGACAAATACAACAATACATCTTTTGCTTTACAAATCAGGCACACAACGGTATCATCCATTAATAAAAAGCAATTTGTAGATAAATTATTAAACTACTTTTGGATTTAACAATATTTTCATCATTTTTATGTGCTTATTGACAAATAATAATATACACACAAAATCGTAGCTTTAATAATTAAAAAACATCCGTTGTAAACATAGCTTAAAATATTAAAATATTCTTTCAAATATGGAAATTCGAGCCAAATTTTAAGGGAATGAGCATAGTCTGGCTCAAAAAATTCAGTTCTGTCAGACCGCTATAAAACGCTTCTCTTGATAGTATAGAAGTTTATTCCAGTGTGTTTACAACATCTAAATACTCATAAGGAAATACATCCTTTTTACGCATCAGTCTGAACTCCGTATCGAGATTAAATTGCGATCTATTTAAACGATCATCACATTAATTAAAAGCAAGAGCATCTAGACAAAAAGTGTCTTTTAAACAAATTTCTAAACTATTTCCGCTTCCACTGTTTATTATTTTGAAGACAGATATATAAATCGTTTAAGTCACGCATGCTCAGGCATGATTATTAAATAGCATAAATGAAGTAATTTTAAGACTCTTTGTGCAAACACGCGCGGCTAATTACCATACCTTACCACCAACCTCACCCGTTACAATCTAATATGCCTTAACCATGAGTGACTTATTACCATAATTAATGATAGTCACCCCCTCCCACGACCTAATTTTCGTGCATGACTTATGATTAAAATAATGCTTCTGCGCCTTACAGTAAGACCGGGAGTATCAGCGCCTTGTAGATCTTGAATTAGGTTTTCGAGAGAGGACTTTACTCCTATATTGCTTGCTGAGCCCAAAATAGCATTTATTTGCAAGCTCGATATTTCGAATGATATCCAGGCTGACGTTGTTGTTGTTGGTTATTTTAGATCCAGGGTAGACGAAGTTATCTACAACGCTGAAGATGAAATTCTCAATCGTAACATACCGTCCAAGATGCAATGACGGAATGCGAAAAGATACCAAGTAATTTGTCTTGTCCTCATTCATCGCTAGACCCATGAGCCGAAGCTGTTTTGCCGTTCTTTGTGATAGCGCTATCATGCAAAAACAGACGAACTTTGCTGGGATATCTAGTGCAGACAGGGCGTTGAAAAATGTCATATAAGCGTGTCGAAAGAGACTTTATAGTCTACCAATAAGCGGTGTGTTTCTATTTTAAAATCACGGGCCTTTTCCAGGAATTGTCGTAATTTGAATATTTGACCTCTCACTCTAATGTCATATCAGTGAATCGTATGTGACTTCAGCCTATAACAAAACGCGCGACTAAATCTTATATTCCGCGATAGTTAGCAGAAACATCGAGGTCTTCTTTCTTAAAGATAGAATATGGAAATGCCAGTCATTGGGCATGCGTTCATCGGACCATATTTTGCATAAAAATTGATGCTTATTCATAACAAATGCTTCGCTGCTGGTCTAGATTAACTCAGCTGGCAGCCCATCAAAGCTTTCCGCTTTGTTTTGGTTCAGTTTTTAATAATCGAATCGACCTCGTTACAATTCGGTAGCTCCACAATAGAGCCATCACTAATTGGTGGTTCCGGTGTCAATTACCTATAGGCGTTATTGTCCTCTTCATCGCCTCCAAGTAGGTTAAAAAATAAATACTCGATAATCTCAGCGATTCTATGCATCTGTAACCAGTTTTCCATTTTCACCTTTATAAAAAGTTTTTCTAGGTTTAATACCTTGTAACGAGGCACAGGCCGAGGTATGCTCGCCGGATGCCCAGGCGTTCGTTACAGAAATTTGTAAAATTACAGTAACCACTGGCAGTTGGAAATTTCCAGGAATGACTGACCACGACTTAGTTTTGTTTGTTTTTTAATTCAAATTTATTATTTCTATATGTCCGAACAGATACTTATGGCCTAACTCCGATTTGAACGCAGCTTTTCTAAGGTAAATTTAATAACTAAATTAATTTCTGCCGTTGCCCCGCTGCCTCCGCTGATGCTGATACTGGCGTTGCTGTTGTTTCGTATGCTGTCACCGCCGTTGTATTCACCGCTGTTGTCGTTGCTATGTCTGCTGTCGCTGTCTACGGTTTTGTCTTGTCCCAGCTGCTGTTGTCCGCGAACACGTCCGTTCAGCTTCGCTGTCCGAGTTGGACTCCCAGAATATTTTTGTCTATTATCTCCTTCCATTTAACCGATTAACGGCAATCAGCAAACGCCCGTTGTCTATTGGTCCCTTCCAATTGCACCGGTTCAATGCGCTGAACACCTTGTTGTTGTTGCCGTCCAACTTGTAAATTCGTCCAATGTGCGTACCGTTACTGTGTATGTTTGTTGTTGCGGGTGTCGTTGCTTGTGGGACTTTTGGACGTTTCTGTGCGCCTTCTCGTTTGCGTTACCTCAGTGTTGTTGGTTTCTTTTGTGCGTTTGTTTTATAATATGTCCAAGTGTAGCGTATCGTTAATATTGTGTTCGGTATGTTTGTCTTGTAAGGTGTTTTGTGTAGCGTATCGTTGCTTTTGTGTATGTATAACCGTAACTGTCTGTGACCGTTGTAGTTTTGGCCATTGCGTTGTGCGAGGGTCGGAGGACCTCGTCACAACCTTCAGTGAGATGCTTGATATTTTGATATCATTTTCCAACTTTTTTTCTGTGACATAGCCTCCCAACATCTTTAAAACACACTCCATTCTTGTTTCTTAAAAGGCGCTTCTTCCCTCTCCGTTTCTTTTGCTATAGCTCCCAAAGAGCTCACGTTGCTTCCAACTACAGAGTTCGCTGGTGGGAAGCATTCTTCTCTGCAGCAGCATTGCGACACTCATCGTCGTACCAAGAGTTAGTTACAGGTTTTGTATAATTAATGACCACCTTAGCAGCCCTATCCATAGAGCGAGTGATGTGTCCGCACTGCTCACATATATCTTGAGAAGACGGAGAGGTTTACCGGAACAGTCAGGAGAGAATATTTGAGAAAGTTTTGGCAGTCTGTTGTGTTTACAGCTTTCCGACGACTAGCTTTCGTTGCATATTGTTCCGTGCGATGTGGACCACGCTTATAGTAGTTGCCTGCGACAAGATATTGGGCGGAGTCGATGTTGAGACCACGCAACTTCCGCACGTCCAACAAGCTCGATGGGTGCCTTCCGTCAATACAACATGGACAAATTGGTTGCGTGTAGTTTGATCGGGACTTAGCCATGAAGCTTTGTGAATCATAGGATATTCAAATCAGGCTTATATTAAAATATTTAGCCTTGATGCGTATCGCGGTTAGGAGTTTGTCGAGAGGTGTGAATTTGGAGAAAGCAGCTGGATATTTGCACCATCCCTATTAACGGTGCGGACATTCCAGGCGCATATCCTTAAATCGTTGTCCTTCTATCGTTTGCGGCGGTCGTCATAATGGAGGTGTCCTTTCGGTGGCTGGGGTCCTACGCCCACGCCCTCTCCCATCACTGCTATACTGTTTTCCGCATATCAGATGTGAGCCACGAAATGAGAAATGATAACCTTTCAAAAAAACAGGGACATTTCTGAAAAAAATACTGAAAAATCTTAGCACCTCAACTACACTATCTACTCAACAAAGAGCAGCTAAAAACCACAAAAGGAACTATTCACAAATGGCTTTTCCATCACACTAAACAGCTTGTCCAAACACAAAGCCGAAAGCGACACATAAACTTCACGGATAGTTTAAGGGGCGTTCACGTAACGCGAAGCGAGTGAAGAGGGAGTCCACAAAATGCTCCACGGAGTATATAATGTTTCTGAAGATTGTATATGCAATAGTCGTTAAAGTCTGCTTTGAGTCCTTTCCAATATGGATTCTGGATTTTCTTGTGACCTAAAATGTAATTGTCTTGAGTCGTTACGCCAAACTGATGTCTTATATATACAGGCATTAGTATAGCATAGTAGATCAGTGTATGTCTCATCTTTAATTAAAAAGTTAGTATTGCCTCCGAGGAAACGCAAAACAGCTGCAAAGTGGGAAAATGCAACAACAAAATACAAAGATTGAGTAAAAGTTTACTAGCAATAAAACATATACCTTAAGAAAGATACATTTGTTAATTGAATGCATAAAACTAATATGATTAATAACTCGCTCGTCATAAATCAGATTTTCAAAGAGCGAAGAAAGCCAGACTGATGATAGTCTTTATTACTAAACCGTTGCAATTGTTTCTCTCTTCACATTGATAAATACGGGAGGGTGGTTTGGTAAGTCTGTGATATTTTGAATTTCCCGCAGAGTAACTATAAATGCAATACTGCTCTCTGTCAACTGCAATGTATGAATGGACTTCTGTAACATTGAAGTTGACAACCATTGAAACAAGACCACCTCTTGAACTTTTACGAAAATCGGAAAAAGTGAATTTTGTGTGCTGAATAAACAATATTTTTTGCGTAAAAAACTATCACCGAAATAAGGAAAGACTTCTTAAATACTACAACTTTTCCTTGAAAATATATTTCGAAGGCGGTCTTAGCAATAAGTTCCATAGGAGAGACGAATGGATATAGCCATATCCGTTCTTCGTCCGTCTTTATGTCTGTTTGAGAGAAAATTACTTTGGTTTGAGAAAACTTAAAGAAACTTTACCCATGGAATAAGACTCTCTATGTGTTGCCGTATTACAACAGTATCTTTTGATTTCATAGCTCGCAACAGTTTTGGCGCGGTGTTAAAAAACATCGACGCATTGAAAATTGTTTGATACACTTTATAGTACGCCTTGAGTTTCTTCAAAAATTGTTTTATTATATAGCTTTTATTATAACATAAATAAGTTGTATTTAGTCAATAATTTGTTATAAGTTTTCGTTGAGTTAACTGTCGTTTAATTGAAATTTGTGGATAATTGATATTATTTGAAATATGCTATACGCAACTGTAGTGTAAATACGGAATTAGTTAGTAGAAAACAAAACGAAGGGTAGTTAAGGCCTACTCTAAAAAATTTTCTATAGCCAAATATCTCGACATACTTTGGTACAGTATTTCGAAGCCGGATTTTGTTTCCACTGAGGGAACTTGACACTTATTAAGTTAATGTATTATTTTAGAAATGAAATATTCTACCACTTCGAGTTTACCACTTCGTGTTTAAAACTTTATTTTAATTTTTTCATTTTATTTTAAAATTTTGCCCCTCCCCTCCCTTCCCCATAAATTCACCCCCAATGCTAAAAATTTCTTCGGCACAAAGTATAAAGAGAAAACATCCCTCTAAGCCAAAATCCAAAAAGTTCGTTAAAATCGGATAATAAATGACGGTTTTATAAGCAATTGAATTTGAACTTCCAAGAAAAATGTGCATTAAATTAATAAATAAAGTAAATTCAAGTATTTATCCAAAAAACAACCAGTTTTCATTCCAAATTCCAAGTCATACAATTTCAGGCAAAGAGCAATGGAGCTTCAATGGGTGCGGGATTCAGTGGTGGTTTATTTTGAAGTTTCAGCCTATTTAAATGAACAGCACCTTGAATATCACGCCTTACTGATGAAACACAGTTGCAATTATCGCCAAATCTGACTTCATTTATACTGCTGACTGGACACTACAGTTCCGATTTTTTTGTTGCAATTTCAATATAAGAGGAGTAGAGCTCCTTATATGTAGATATTCTTGCTTTTTCGCATAGAAAAACTGAGGCAAACAAGCAGAATTATTAAATGTGAGCAAAAAATGTGCACATTTTTCGTGGAAGTTGAAAAAAATGGAATTAAAAATTCAATCTAATTTAAAATTAGAAAGTAGAGTCTATGGGACAGTCATTCGTTCAAGATTATCTTATCGGTATGGCAGTCAAATTGTTTTTACGTGATGGCTGGCGATTGAAAGTGGATACGCTACGATAACGACAAACATAAATTAGTAAGAATGCTGCAGTCGAGTACTTACCACATTAAAATACCTTGCATCATTGCCTAATAAAACACGTTGTAATTTTAATATTGAGACAAAAGTCAAGTTTGACTCGCGGTTTTTGAACAGAAATACTTTCTATAAAATAACTTGTAAAACTTTCTGAATTAATTGTACACGTTAAAACTTAGCGTTAAACTGACTTAAGATACCTATCATTTAAGCTTTAATAGAAATGTAAAACGCAAAAAAAGTTGATGCAGCCAAAAGACTTGTTGCGGTTGCAGCAAATGTATCAAGTTGTGTACGGTGCATAAAATAAAAGTTATGCTTAGGTTTGCAGGAATTGACAAAATTATGATAGGTATGCAATATTGCATTAAATTATTCTGTCTGGCTGCATCTATAATTCAGGAAATTAGACAGGCTAAAGTACAAGCTGACTATTGGTCTAAAGAAACAGAAAACAACAATTTCTTATAATTATATTTGAGTTCCAATCCTCACAAAATAGTTTTAAAGGTACTACACTACTATCTCATATTTCATGATCCACACCCATTCTCTTTAAACAGCAAATCAAAAACATTTTAATAACATCCTTAAAAGCCACATTCCTATAAAACTAGCCTCGTAAAAACCAAAACGGCAATCCAACCGTACAGACATATTTGATTGAACCCCTGTCTAGCCAAAGTAATGGATAAAGTAATAGTGGTTTGTTTTAACAAACAAACTTGTTCATAACATCCAACAAAATACAAAAAAAACAAATAAATAAATAAAAATAAAATAGAGAAATAAAATAGTATGCAGAGTAACTTCAATAACCAAAAAAATCAACAACCAGACCTAACCGCACTATTCAAAAACATTCAAGACTGATATAGCTACTCGGGAGACAATTGCCAACACCTTCATATACGCGAAAGTATATCGCCAATGTTCATTTCACATTAAAAACATAATCATATCCACATTAATTTTCTTGAAAATTTTAGTTCTAGTTTTTAACAGTGAATATGTTACAAATGGGACATAAAGCTATGCACTGAGCTAACAAAGCACCTTAATATACTAATACTATTCTAAAATAAAAAATAGACCTGCTTCTCAATCTAAATGCTTATTAGAGTCTAACACAAATACAATAGAAAACAGACGTAACTTTTCAACTGGCAAAATATCGAGAACACTTTTACAATCCTTTGATTCACCGCTCAAAAATCTCATAAAGACACCAAAAAGAAAATTAAAACACCAAAGCACAATCGAAAGAAAAATACATATTTAGCGTCTGGGATTAAATTTCTCTCCCGTTAAAACCATCATTAGTAATATGTAAAATTTGCAAAGTGTAAATAATTTAATAGACATGTTCCTATAATCTTAAAAAAAAAAAGTAGTGTAAATACAAAATTTGCTAACAATACATCCTTAAAAACTCCAGCACCATCTACAACTTTATCTCCATCCTTTCAAATCAACGGCTACGGAATCACAAATGAAACAGAAACACAGAAAACTGTTATTATACCACATTCAACAGTATTCTCAGAAGAAATCATAGCAATCCATGAAGCCGCACAATTATGTATTAAAAAGCAGGTAGATATTGGTAGTGAGCGTAGAAGAATTCAAAACGGCTTTTGAATGACTCACTTTCAAACGCATACATGTTTTACAATACCTTTCCTGTCGGACCGAAATCAATAGGTTGATGAAAAACACAAATTATATCTAGCTATTTTACAACTGACTACAAATTGGGTAAAAAGTCATGCAGAATTCAACCAATCTGACTTCATATAAATAGAAAAAAGCAAAAAGTTCGAGGTCCTTTTGCAACGGTAAAAAACAAATGTGTGTGAAAAGGAATTAAGAAAACGATAGACACAGCAAACAATATTTTATCCTACTAATATTATAAATACGAACGTTTGTATGGATGTATGTATGGATGTATGAATGTATGTTCCTCTCTTACGGCTAAACCACCCAACCAATTCGAACAAATTTTGGTATAGAGATAGATGGGATGATGGAAAAGAACATAGGCTACGTTTTGACATTATCGGAGGGGGCTTTACCCCACCATCCATATAAGCGAAAAAAAATGTGTCATATCTTTGCATCCATTTAAGGTACAGAGATGAAATTTAATGTACATGTTAAGAGGATCAGGAAAAGTCATCCTGTTAAGTGTGGTCAAAATCGGAGGGGGCGTTGCCCCACCCCTTATATAAGCGATAATCAAAATTTGTCATATCTTTGCATCCATTTAAGGTACAGAGATGAAATTTGGTATAGATGTTAAGAGGATGAGGAGAGGTGAACCTTTAAAGTTTGGACAAAATCGGAGTGGGCGTTGCCCCACCCCCCATATAAGCGATAACCAAAATTTGTCATATCTTTGCATCCATTTAAGGTACAGAGATGAAATTTGGTATAGATGTCAAGAGGATGAGGAGAAGTCAACCTGTTAAGTTTAAACAAAATCGGAGGGGGCGTTGCCCCACCCCCCATATAAGCGATAATAAAAATTTGTCATATCTTTGCATGCATTTAAGGTACAGAGATGAAATTTGGTATACATGTTAAGAGGATGAGGAGAAGTAAACCTGTTAAGATTGGTCAAAATCGGAAGGGCGATACCCCACCCTCAAATATAAGCGATAATCAAAATTTGTCATATCTTTGCATCCATTTAAGGTACAGAAATGAAATTTGGCATACATGTTAAGAGGTTGAGGAAAAGTCAACCTGTTAAGTTTGGACAAAATCGGAGGGGGCGTTACCCCACCCCCCATATAAGCGATAATCAAATTTGTCATATCTTTGCATCCATTTAAGGTACAGAAATGAAATTTGGCATACATGTTAAGAGGTTGAGGAGAAGTCAACCTGTTAAGTTTGTTCAAAATCGGAGGGGGCGATGTCCCACCACCCATAGAAGCGATAATCAAAATTTGTCATATCTTTGCATCCATTTAAGGTACAGAGATAAAATTTGTTACACATTTTAAAAAGATTAAAAGTCAACCTTTTAAGTTTAGTCAAAATCAGAATGGGTGATACCCCACCCTCCATAGAAGCGATAATCAAAATTTGTCATTTCTTTGCATTCATTTAAAGTACAGAGATAAAATTGGGTATACATGCTAAGAGGATCAGTAGAAGTCAACCTGTTAAGTTTGGTCAAAATCAAAGGCGGCGATAGCCCACCCCACATTAAACAATAATCAAATTTTGGCATGTCTTTGCATCCATATAAGGTACAGAGATGAAATTTGGTATACATGTTAAGAGGATGAGGAGAAGTAAACCTGTTAAGATTGGTCAAAATCGGAAGGGCGATACCCCACCCTCAATATAAGTTACTAGCTTTTTCGCGCGACTTTGTCCGCGTAGATTTCTATATTTTAAAAAACTAAAATCACGCTTTAATAAAAGGTCGAACTAAAATGTATAAAATAATCTATAAAATAAATGTAAAATTTTTAACACAAATATTTATATCGTTTCATAAGAATTTTCGGTTCTGGAAATCAATTGGCTAAAAAAATTATTTGATAGAGCTATCTCTAAAAGTAGAGATAAAGCAGGTTTTTATTGCGTAGAAAATAGTTTCAAACATCTACAAACTTCAAGTAAAAGTGAGACCAAACTCAACGAAAACTTAAAAACGGATAGTGTAAGCCTACGCTTAGAATATCATACAGAAATATAAACAAAAATATTTTTTATCGAAATCTACACGGACGAAGTCACGGGTAAAAGCTAATCTAAATATAAATGGGTTAAAAAATAACTAGTTAAAAATTGGTTGAAAAGTCATGCGGACATGGAAATTGGATTACTGCATAAAACATGCCAATGTAAAAATAGTGAGTCGGCGTCAAACGGAATAGTCAGTTAATTAACGAGTTGTGTTTATAAATAAACTAAATTATTATTATGAGTATTTCTATTAAGTGTGAATGTATGTTGTATTTTGTTTTTATAATATGTATGTTGTATATATACAGAATGTGAATTTATATAAGTGCATGTTGGTTCGACTGAATTATGAGTATAGCATTTCTTTCTACTGTATACCCTGAAAATACCACTGTATTCATTGTATCAAAACAAACAAAATGAAATAACTACGAACGGCGAAACCCGACCACAATGACACAGCTTCCACGCATTATCTCACTCCATTATCCACAATCTTTAACACTTGTATACCCAACACTATACCCATGCAGTCACAATCTTTTTTGCTATACTCATTCTATTATTTCAAATATTTAAATGTCTAGGCACAATATATATATTCCATCACTGCCAGACTGAATACAACAAATACATATATCAGTTTCTTATTACATAATATACACATACAAGTTTCGTTATGTATTCTTAATTTGAGAATACATTCATGAATTACAACTTTTGTTTGCATTGTGCCTGAACGATTGCTCATACCTATTAAATATCCTATCTGCTCGCTATCTGCAATAGCCAACGTCAATACACAACCTTAGCAATTCTATCCCCCTTTACCTTTAACAGCATATACTACATCTTCACATATTGCACCTCCCTAGCTAATTGCTGAACTTTAATTTTTAAACACTTTGATGATAATATCAATACGTATTAAGTGGATGGAGAGATAGAATTTAAACTGTAAAATGGAACATTGCATGCAGGTACTTAGGTAAAATAATGCATAATTTCTAATATTTCTGAAAGGAACTGAAATTTGAATCGTTGAAGTTACTTTGGAGAATAAATTTCACCAGAGATAAGCTTATGTACAAACAATGCTGTCATCATTGTTCAGCGTTTTGCAAAACTTGATAGATTAATTAGATTTAGACGATGGATATAAGGAGGTAAGTTAACATTGGGGTCCCAGCCTAACTTCCAATAGGATTTTTTTGAATCTCCTCTGTCAAAACCGTACACTAACGACGATGAAACGAAAGAAATCGTTGCGGCAATCATGTGAGCTTGAGAGAGATCGGTCATGTATTGGAGATTTCACACGAGATACTATTATGCACGACTTTTTCAATTTCTTTGCGATCTTGCTTTGCGGTTTTAACAGCACAGGTGATATTTGAAGTTTCTTCCTCCTTTGAGCAATATTCGTTCGAGATTCCAAGGGGTTTACAGTTTTTATCCGTAAAAAAGAAAATTACAGTCGGGCATAACCGACTCTAAGAGGCCCTGTACCAGTGTACAGGTCGCCTAACAAACACAAATGTTTCCCTAGCCTTTGACCAAGTATTGCAAAACAAAAAGGTAGGATATTAATAAGAAAAAATGGTATTAACTAAAATTATTTTGGTTCTCATACCCCTCACTCTACGAATAAGTGCCTTATAAAACATTTTTTTATGTATGCAAAGAAAAGGGAAGACGGAAGCATTATAGGTCGTTATAATTCCATTGCTTATAAAATCATCATTTCTTATAAGATTTTGTAGAACTTATTGGATTTTGGCATACTTATTTTTTTTTGTGCCGAAGAAATTTTTAGTTTTGGTGGTTCTTTTGAGGGGAAGGGGGAGGGGCAAAAGTTAAATATTAACTTCTTAAATTTCGGAGAAGTCCTAGTCGAATTCAAAAAGCACGAAATCTCTATCTATTACCGTTTCCGAGATCATTTCGTTCATACGGACGGACATGGCTTAAATCATGTCTTTCGTCCTAAATTTATCTTTCGTCGTATTTAAAGAATTTTTACAAGCATTTTGTTCATCTTAAAATTATTTTTATTTAATCTTCTTTTCCGTCTTTAAATATTTCTTTTTGTTAGTGTATTAATTTTTAATTAAATATTCATTTTTCGTCTTTAATAATCTCTAAATATATTTTCTTGCTTCCTCCTCTTCTCACAACAACAACCCTCAGTTGAATTTGCGGCTGATCGTCTTTCTCTGTTTTCGTCGTTGTTGTTGTTTACTTCTTCATCTCATCAACGGATAATGCCGGTAAGTGAGTTGAATTCGTTGTCTGCTTCGTCGCCCTCCGCATATAATTTCTTAAGCGCTGCTCGTACTTGCTCACCTTTTTGCATGCTTTCCTCTGTCGTCGTTTGCGTTCCTCTCTTTTAAGACTTACTGCTCTATTGTTGTTTCTGCTTGCTGTATGTATTTTTTGCTGCGATCCCTTCCTGCTCGGTTGTCGCGCCTGCTTCGTATCAACGGATAGTGCCGTTGAACTGCGCCGAATTTGTTGTCTAGTTGCTAACTGCCTTTCGTTGCGTGCCGCATCCCGTCATGTGTTGCCTGTGCTTGACAACTTTTTCATTGTTGGCGTCGTTTTGCATTTTCATCTTACGCATAATGTAGTGCATGCCCGCTCTGTTTCCGTCCTTCGTCGCACACCGCTTTTCGACTCTCATGTGTTGTCCATGCTAGACAACGTTTTCTCTGCTGGCGTGGTCTTGAATTATCGTCTTTGTTTGTGCTCGCTCCTCTGCCAATGTTTGCATCGGCTTTTATCATCGTTTTGCGTGCCTTCTCTTCTGCCGCCGTGTGCGTCGGCGCTTATCGTTTGGCGTGCCTTGCTATCTCTCTCGCTCCTTCTGTTGTTGTATGAAATTTTGTATGATGCACTATTTGCATGTTGGCGTTTGGCGCAATAAATAATTTCATAATTTTATGCACATTGAAATTGTATATTATATATTAATGATCAATGCTAATTAATTGTTTATTCACTGTGCAGTTTCCAGTTCATTCCGGTTGAGCCCCCAACAACGTAGTGTTGCCCTTATAGTTATTAAGGAAACACTCATTTGTTTTATTATAGTCTATTATTATTGTAATTAGTTTATTTTATATTATTTAGTTTATGACATTAGTTAAATTAATATCAAATGCCTACGCTGATCAAACGGACTTCTGCTCAACACTCTCTTCTTGTGCTGTTTGCGTCGCTATCTCTTTGTTCCCATTCTATCTAGACTTGCCTTGTCTTATCGTCGTTCGCTTATCTTTGCTGCTTTCGTGTTTGTTGCTATGCAGCAATATATGTATGTCATTCCTACATAAAATCTATACTAAGCTATACTAATATTATAAAGAGGAAAGATTTGTATTTTTGTGTGTGTGTTTGTAATGAGTAAACTCAAAAACTACTGTGTCAATTTCAAAAATTCTTTCACCATTGGAAAGCTACATTCACCCTGAGTAACATAGGCTAAGTTTGGTCAAAATTGGAGGGGCTATGCCCCAGCTCCCACACAAACGATAAACAAAATTCAACACATCTTTGCATCCATTTGAGGTACGGGGAAGAAATTTATAACACATGTTAATGGGATCGGGAAAAGTAATACTGTTAGGTTTGGAAAAAATCGGAGGGGGATGTGCCCCACCCCCGCTATATAAGCGATAAACAAAATTCAACACATCTTTGCATCCATCTAAAGTACGGGGACGAAATTTATTACACATGTTAATGGGATCGGAAAAAATAATCGTGTTAGGTTTGGTCAAAATCGGAGGGAGATGTGCCCCACCCCCAAACAACCGATAAACAAAATTCAACATGTCATTGCATCCATTTGAAGTACATGGATGAAATTCGGTGTACATGTTAATGGGATCGAATGAAGTAATCAAGTTAAGAAAAGAAAATAAAGTGTCATAGTTTAAAAGATATTTGGTTTATCGGTTTTTAATATTGCTGAAAGTAGAGAAGTGCTTGGAGTGGAGTAGGAGGAGAATATGTTGTGTAATGAAAATAATTTTTACTGGGCACAGCAAAGAGTGCCGGGTACAGCTAGTACTATATATTAAAACTATTTGAGAAATATCATCTATATATATAAAAATGAATCTTGTATCTATCTATGTATCTATTTATCTATCTATCCATATATCTATGTTTCTATTTATCTATCTATCCATCTATCCATCTATCTATCTATCTATCTACCTATCTATTTGTCTATCTATCTATCTATCTATCTGTAAATTTCAGCTCAATCGGTTGGATGGATTAGCTTCCTATAAGGAACATACATACACACATATATGTATGTATGTATTGAAGTACGTGTTTACTTTGCGCAAGCTCTTTTATTGCACAATTCGTATATACACTAGCGCTGCTGAGAACACACTCTCAGCAGCTCATTGCACAGTGGGCTTAGCCTATATTAATTACTAGTCTTACTGCTATCTTAGAATGAATTACTGCTACAGCTCGGCCGTCCTGACAATAAGGATCTCCTGATCCTGGCCGTAGTGCTACTTTTATTATTTTACTTAAACTTAAATTCTTTTTCTTACTTTGCTTAAACTTAAATTTGAACTGTGACTCGGCCGCCCTGACGTTGAGGATCGCCTGAGCCTCGTTGATACACTTCTTGTTACAATCTTATGTGTTTCATTTACATTTTGTTTACTTATTTTATTATTATTTGTTTCAAGTTTCTTTGTGTCATTATTTTGTACATTTTCATTTCTTTCGTTATTTTTTAAATCAGTTTGTCTCTTTCCTTGATTACAATTTTCTTTTATATTTACATCATTTCTGTTTGTGTTTTGGCAACTATTACTTTTAGTTTGTTTACTATTTTCATTATTTATGCTATTGAACCAGGGCTTCATATTGTGAACTGCCCATATACCTGAATATGGTATTTGTGTGTGTTGAAAATTTTCCACATCTTCGACTACATATCTATCATTGTTTAACACCTTTGACACTACATAGGGTCCTTTGAATTTAGGTTTGAGTTTGCTGGACTTAATCATAATCTAATCTCCTTTTTAGGCCCTGTACCGAAGGTACAAGAGCCTATTGGTTTTGTGCAAATGTATGTAACAGATAGAAATAATGGTCGGAGACCCCCCAAAGTTACCCCCATTATGGTCAGGAGTGATAGAGGAGTCGATATAGCCATGTCCTTCTGTCCGTCCGTCCGTCTGTATGAACGAAAGGATCTCGGAAACGGTAATAGATAGAGACTTCGTGTTTTTTGCTTTCGACTAGGACTGCTCCGGAATTTTACAAGTTTATTTTAAATTTCCTTACTTGTTTATACTGTATTAGTACTTTTCTTTTTGCATCTATCTGATTTTTATTATAATTTTGATTCTTTTGTTGTGTTACTAAAGCTTTGTCTCTTATTTGCTCCAAATTTCTTGATTCATCAACTTGGTTACGTTCCCTTTTTGTTTTCTACCAAATAACATTACACTAGGATATTCATCAATACTTCTATTCTTTGTATTATTCATAACGAATTCTACTTCACTCAACTTTGTAAGCCATGGTTCGTTTTTCTCTAACAGTTTTGATAACATTGTACC